>LOEQ01009554.1:68529-80963 GCA_001685075.1 Bramus lutescens
AAGGCAGTTTCTTTATTAACCAGTGAAAGTAACACATAGACAGATGACCCTCCTACATCATTAATATTATTATGATATTCCATGTTACATCTGTAGGATTGGCAAAGATCAATAACACATGTACGAAGTTATGCTGTTAGGATAAGGAGTTGTCACTGCTGGTGAGAGTGCAAACTTGTACATTCACTATGGAAATCAATATGGTTTCTCATTAAGTTGTACATCAGTCTACCTCAAGATCCAACTACACCACTCTTGGGTGTATATACAAATGATTCTCCATCATATCTCAAGGATACTCTCAACTAAGACCATTGCAAGTTTATTTTTAATAGAAATAAACCAGAAAAATCAATGAGTCCCGCAACAAAATAATGGATTATAAAAAAGGTACAGTTATACAACAGAGTATTATTCAGTTGTTAAAAAATATGTCATTTAATTTTCAGACAAATGGATTTATCTAGGAAAAAAGTCATACTGAGGAACCCAAATCCAGAATAATACATACGGTATGTATTTACTAATAAGATGATTTAGTAAATGATAACCAGCCTATAATCTGTAGATCCAGAGTGGTTATGCAAAGAGGAGGGGTCTAATAAAGATGCATGGATATTTACTAGAAAGGAATATATAATTGATTTTACAAGTAGAATTTTGGGTGGGTGATGGGGGAGCAGCAGGATTTCAAGTATGGGTACCAAGAACTGAGAGGAGAGAGGACCAGAAGAGATGGCTTGACTTGGGGAATCTTTGAGAGGAAGAAAAAAAAACTTAGAAAAGAGGAAACTCCTCACAATCTATGAAAGTGATTCAAATGAGAATTCTTAGTAATTGGGGATATTGATTCTCAACTGGCCATATTTTGTCACCAGGCAAGGTTTCCAATGGAATAACTGGGTTGTATTCAGTTGAGTTGTTTGCAATGAGGGTGGGGCATAGAAAACACCAAACAGCTAAAGATGTTGTTAAGACAAAGAATTGTTGTCCAATAACCAAGAGTGGGGTACCATTGCTGGGCATGACACCCACACAAATCATTAAACATGAAGAAGTTTTGGTGGTGCCTACATGTAGTCTTCACCCATTCTTTCTAGTCTGTTTAGTTAGGGAAGGTACTCTATGGGCTACAGAAAGAGAAACATGAAAACCTACACAACCACAAATACTTCTAACTACAATCTGCCCTACCTGAAATATTTGCTATGACATCAGTGGCACAGAATTAATGGGAGAAGCCAACCAATGTCTTATCTTGTCTTAAAGATTACTCTATAAGATGGAACTCTTGCTAAACATTGCTGGGGAACCAACAAGCAAAGACTAGTTTACCCAGAGATAGGGTAAAACCAAACTTAACTAGTTTTAAAATTACAAAAAAAGAAAAGGATCAAAACTAATGACTCTTATAAACAGAGAAAGTGGCCTTTTCCAGTTGTCATAAGAGAGTCTTTCTACAACATCAGATGAGAAGAAATGCAAAGATCCATAGCCAGACGTTATGTGGTAAGAGGATAAATGGTAAGCCTCCATTAATCCCTCCCCTTAATATAGTGCATCTTAATACTTATTAGTAACAATGTATGCTTCATTGTGCTAGCAAGAATATCACAGTAAGTACATGAAATGACTTTTTTATTAGTTTATTTATTGCCAATATTTTTACCATATCTTTGCTCTTGTATTTTCTGAGGTTTTAGGGGAAAAAAGCATAAGAATTAAATGTTAATCTGTCCAAGCAAATATGCATAATTACCATTCTCACTGATTCCTAGATAATATGTCAAACTCTATATGATTTTCTTTAAAGTTTTATGCCTATTGTTACATCCAACTAGCATTTAATGTCTATTTGTTAGATATGGTTTACTATAAAACTTAAATTTTTAGTTTTTCTCAGAATCTTAAGTTACTGTTATGATTCTTAAGTCAATGTATTTCTTATCATTGCAGTACAAAAATAATTATCAAACAAACATAGTTCTCTCTATTAGATGTCATTAAAGCATTCTTCTTGGCATACTGCCTGCTAAAATTAACATTGATAATTTAACATTCTTATTTATGACTCACTTTATATTTCCCTTTCCCAAGTCTCTTGATATTTTGTGAGCTACTTTAGAACTGTATAAATACCTTTACTCTAGGAAATGATTTTATTTTTAGAACAATTATGGGGTAGTTACAGTAGGCTTTCTTAGTCTGCTGTTATTTACTTTACTTATACTTAGAATAATAATACATATATTAATTATTTGTACATTCATCCCATTATATGTGTATGGCTTTCATTTTTATACTAGAATTTATTCATTTATGTTTTAATTTTATTATCATTTTAACACATAAATAAAAAATCTAAGACAGTAGCTGTCAAGAATTATCAGAAAGTAAGAGTTTTGTCTATCTTCTAAAGGACTTGAGTTCAGTTCCCTACAATTACTGTAGGAATTTTAAAATACCAATAACCACATTTACACAGAATCTAACATTTCTGAAACTCTGTACTTGCTTCTACAGAAACACACACACACACACAAACACAGAAATAAAAAGAAAAATAAACTTTAAAAATATTACACACTTAACTATGTATTAAACTATACAATGTCTATCTATATTTTATCTACTATTTATATGATTTGTATTAGCTATTTTGGCAACATTTTTAATATATTTCCAGAGGATTTTTTTCTTAACATTAGGCTTTGATAGAGTTCATAGTCTATATGCTCTCTAAATTAAAGAACATATTAGCAAATCCTTTATTGAGTTTCATCACTGTATTGTCAGGTCCTATTATTTACCTATATAGTTTTTAAAAACGAAGAAAAGTGTGAGCCAATGCCAGCATGACATTTTATTTATTTGTTTAAAGCTTATACTTTCTGCTTGGAAGCTTATCATATGTTTTAATTTTTTTCTATTGAAAACAGTAACAGTAATTAAATTTTTATTAATCCCTTAGAATTTTCTTCTATTCATTGTTAAATACTTGTCATCATGAATATTTTCCTTATTTTATGAGTCAATATTTTGAATTTGAGAGATTTTCTCATGGATTTCTAGCTTATTATGATTATCCTGTCATTTATGTATAGTTCTTGCTCTCGTTTTCTATTCTTTGGACATAATTAATTTGCTCACATAGTTGAGGTTTCTTAATTGTGTGCATGTTTGTGTTCTGTAGTTTAAATTTTCATGTTGACTTTTAAATTAATAAACACAAGTAATACTATCAGTACTGTTAAAATACCATTTGATACATCACTGGCACATACATTTTATTTTGTATCTTGAAATTTTATTTGGAAATATGAATGCTAGTGATATTTTTTGTTAAATATGTTTGGTTATCATGTACTAGGCTATACTCACACTTACTATCAGTTAACTGAAGTAAAACGGATACCAATATACCGAAAATAAAATTATTTTATTATGCCCTTTGAGAAAAATTTTGCGTAATATAGAAGTTCTCTGTGTGGAATTTTGAAAATCCTGTCATGAATATTTTGGTTGTTAGGATATTTTTTGAAATTACATTATGGTTTGTCATTGGTAATTTATGAAATGTAATATTAATTCTAAATATAGAGGTTATTATAAAAATTAGACATCAAAATTTCAGGCTGAAATAATAAGCATTCATCAATGTTAAAAACCTTTTTATATAATCTGTTTTTATAATCTAATATATTCAAAGTAAGTTATTATAGCTCAATGCATTCAATGCCTAAAGTTAGTGATAGTTTGCTCTAATTCATTTACGAAATTCAGATTCAAAAGAAGTCATCCACAATATAAAAAATTGAAATTTTAATTTTTGGTTTGAACCAATTACAACCAGGGTAAGACTTACATACCTACTTTTGAAGACATAGTAATCATAGAATTTATGCATTTAATTTTCTCTCTGGCCCTTTGATAAAAGTCAAGCAAAGAAACTATGGTTAAATAATATGTGAATGCTGATGAATAATTTTTTTACTTCCATGTGATAAAACATGTACACATAATATGCATATATAAAATGTATATATATTTGTACATATAATATGTATACACATTTATATGACTATACATATATAGATGGAAGTTTCTGTCCCTCTTGGTCCCTCCTGCAGCTACTTAGTCCAAAATTAACACATAGATGATTATATTAAATTTAATTTTTTGGCAGTCTTACTACTAACTTGTTCTTACCACTTAAATTAACCCATAGTTCTTACCTATGTTCATTCATGTGGCGTGGTACCTTTTCTAGTAATTCATTCTGATCTTGCTTCCTCTGCATCTGACTGTTGCCTGTGTCTGTCTCTTCCCTTAATTCTCTTAGTTTAGTCACCTCACGTAAACTTCCTGCCTGTCTATTGGCCAATCAGCATTTTATTAAACTAATACAAGTGGCAAAAATTTACAGTGTACAAGAGCATTATCTCACAGCATTCAGAGACTGGACACCAAATGATACAGTTACCATTCCCAGTACTTGACAATTAACCAATATTTTTCAGTTAAATATCTCCTATAGATAGCATAATCCAAAGAGACCAGAAAGTAAATTTAAGATTACAATTCCCATATTCCCAAAGGTGAGGTGGATTTTTTTCGATTGGTTAATGGGTTATAGATATTTGTCATTGTTTAGAGGGTTTGATTAAAAATTGTTATTGGTTATAGTCAAGAAGAAAGTTGAAGAAAGGAGATTAGTTCTTGCTTTGAAAACACGAAGGGAGTTACAGATATGATAGGATATAAGGTTAAATTATTGAATCTACTCTGAAAAGAAGTAAGAAGGATATAGAAATAATATTATAAAATAGATCATTAAATCTACTTTTAAACCAAAAGACTAACTACTAATTTTAAATATTTTATATTGGCTTGGATTTCTTTGTATAATGATACAAAGTTAAAATTATTTTTGTTAGAATATACTGTACATACTTTTCTAATCTTGTCCAAGGTATGGCACCTAATCAAGTCATTTAACTATGTAATCCAAATTTTTATGCCTTGAAAGTTACTATGATTTAGGATAGAAAGGTAATATAGGTTATCAATTAGTCACATATTACATTTGAACATGTAGTCATATTATTCATGTTCTGAGATATATTTTAGATATACAGGTCATCTTCGAGCACTTCACAGATCTACAGACTGTGGCATTTAAGATGATTTAATAACCTACATCAATTTGTTTTGGACTTGGTTTTTTGACAATGAAACATGTCTGCTTTCTGGAAGTACCAATTTACTTCTTAGAAGATGATGGGTACTGAATTTACTTTTTTTGCAACAAAGGATAGCCACTGGGTAAGAAAGTGCTCTAACATAAACTTCTGAAAGTAGACTGTATAAATTGTACAAGCAGGACACTAAAGAAAGGATGTCAAACTTTGCCAAGATAAGATAGGACAGCCCTTTAGAATAATCTGTTTCACAGGAAAGTCTGCCAGATATCCTTGACCTATAGAATGAAGACGGATGTCCCAGTAATGCAAAGAAACCTTAGGTGGTGACTTTCTAGTCAGCCAGCTGTTTCCATCATTTCTCACTTTTTTTTTTTTGGAAGTCACTTGCTTGCACTTCCTGCTTACTCAAGTAATATCAAGTAATATTATTTCTTTCTCGGGTGTATGATGGAGTTGAAGAATTTATAGGTAAATTTTTCTTGTTACCAGATTCAGAAGAAAGATCAGTAAAAAAGTATAAAGTGTATAAGATTAGGATACATAAAAAATAGTTTTGGTAATACAAGTTAGAATAGAAAGTGAATTAGGTACAACTTCTGGACTTACCAAGACAGAATAGATAAAGAATATTTTCTCTCTTACTTTGTAAATTTTTAATAGACTAGAAATTGGTAGTGTATTTATTTCCTGTATATGTGATATATAAATATTGCACTTATTGCATATAGTTTTTCTTATATTAGTTATAATCTTCTTTTTGATTTTAGGCAAAAAAGGGGGAATGTGTTAATATTTTGTTTGAAGACTGTGGGTGAAGTTAGCTAACCATAGAGGTCTGGAGTTCTGTACAGACAGATAGAAAATGACATAGCTCAGCAGAGAGAAGAAGTGATAAAGTGCGAGGAAAGAGGAACTCAGTCTCTTTTCAGCTAGGAAGTAAAAAGGTAAAGTGGCTATGATTTACCCCATCATATTTCTGATCCAGGTTTCTAATATTAAAGTCTATTAGAACTCATGGTACATATGTATATTCATTTTATATTAATATTAGTATATAAGATACAGAATAAAATGCATGTACAAGTGATATATTCCATGGTATTTTAGGAGTGCTGATTGTATTGGTTGAGTCCATTCAATTTAAAAACTATATTTCTTAATACAACATACTTGTACCAGTTTATGCAAAATCTTACTAGATTTTACTATTCATGATATAAATGCATCAGATAAGAAATATGAAGTCTTAAAGACAAATTTTTCTTATGTGAATTACCATCTTAGAAACTACCTCCTTATTTTAAATTCCCAAATAAAAATATGACATTTAATATTTTGAGGCTTGACATTTAAATATTTTTAAATTAATTTTATTATAAAAATTACGAAAAGGATTTATAAATACATTGCTTGTATGATGATGTTATTTCTTTGCAGTTTTTTAAAGTTTAATAAAATATAAATAAATTTAATTTCACTATGAGCTGAAAATTAAAAATTGATGTGTATATATATATTTATTCAATCAAGCATCGATAGTTAAACATAAATGCATCAGTATTCAAAGTAATCATATTGAAATACATAATTAAGTTATGTTAAACACTAGATAAGTGTCTATTTTAGTTCAAGAAATTGTATGAACATCAGTTTTACTCTAACAGCATCAATAATAGCAATAAAAAATTCTGGAGTTTGCAATATTACAGCTACTCTTCAAGTCTTAGAAATGCAAAGTGATAAGAGCAATCAACTAATATGAAACTTTGAAAAACTGGTCACTCTGATTCAACTTTCAACAAAACATACTAAACTGCTCATCTGCTATGCTGACTTTTATTTGTCAACTCGACACACTCTAGAGGAAATTGTCTCAATCAGACTACCTGTTGACATGTCTGTGGAGAAATTTTCTTTATTAATGATTGATGTGGGAGATCTGAGTTACTGTGGACAAGAACACACTTGCATAGGTGGGGCTGGTTATACAAGAATGCAAACTAAGCAAACCCTTGACCCAAAGCCCTATGTTGCTGTTCCCTATGATTTTTCCTCTACTGCTTTCTACTTGAGTACCTTCTTTGAATTCTTTCCTTTCATTGATCGAGTGTGATGCAGAAGTGTAAGCTAAATAAACTCATTCTTGTTCAAGTTGTTTTGGTCAGTATTCTTTAAATCAACAAAGTAGCTCTCTGGAACAAATGGCCAAAATTATATCAGGTACAATTAAGAAAATGACCCTGAATACTTAAATAACACAATAATAGTGTCATTAGTAATATTGTGAGTGGAAATTTATTTTAAACAAAGTAGTATCAAATAAATATAATAAAACAAACTATAAGTATGATCATTTCTGAGTCTCATTGATGCAGGGACCTACATAAATTAGAGGGTATAATATATCTCAGGCCTAACTTAAAGGCTGCCAACAATGTAAGCCAAATATCAAAAGTTCTTCTGCACAGGTCTCTTTCTTAATATGAGGTTGATTTAGACACGCCAAGTGTTTCTTCCTGGTACTGGTTATTACCCGCACTAAATTTCAAGGCAAACTCTGGTGTGAAATCTTGTTCCTCTTTACAAGCAAGAGAGTCTTGGTCTTCCCTGGGTTCCTTAGTTTCAGGGAGTTGTTAACACTAATCACTTCATGCTGCTTGAATCTGGAGGTCCAGTCATTCAATCCATTTGCACTAGCCCCAGGATCTGGATTGTAGGGCTCTCACTAGCACTGTTTACACCATAGTTCTTTTGATAATGAGTTTCTAACACAATGGTTGCACTTATTTCCTTATGCCTTCCCAATATAAATGTTTCTTTCTAAACCTCTGACTTTGGAGATCATCAGCTGCAAAATGCTGGTATAGACACTTATTTTCTTGACAGCCTGTTTCCTGTTGCCCTGTCTTACTACGATGCTATAACCAGGCCCATGGTCTCTTGTGTGCCTCCTTTGCTCTGTAAAGGTAGGTTGATGTGTGAAAAGCTATTCAATGTATTGTGTCTTCTGGGAGGTGATCACCAGCAGACCTTACTCAGCTGTCATCAGGCTCTTGACTCTCAGTGATTAGTCAGTATATTAAAAAAAACTCATGTTTAATTAATTTTTTTTGCTTTTCATAAAAGAACTCAATAATGGCACTTCCTAGGATATAATTGTGAATCTCTGCTTTAAATTTTTAAAAGCTTTATGAAATATGAATTACCTGAAAGACATGTTTTAGATTAAACAGTTTCAATTTGTTAACAAAAAATTTCCCAAAGCACAGATTCAAATAACCTTTGGAAAATGACTTGACCTCTTATGTTTCCCAAAGCAATAATTCAAAATGAATATTTGAAATACCACAGAAAATCCAGTGTAGGGTTTTCAAAGTATTTATTGATAATACTGTCTCAGGATATAATATCTTAAACCATTATAATTGAAGATTATAAAATATTTATAATTTGGGTTAATTGTACATGGAATAATTTGTATAACTTTGTCCTATGAATGCTCAATTCTGAAGCACAAAAATTCTTATCTGTTAGCTCAGACTTTCAAAAAAAAAAAGCAAATCTATCACCCTTCACAGAGATGATGAAAGGATCAAAGGAAAATACATGATAGAATCTGTTAATCAGTTAATC
Organism: Bramus lutescens; assembly: GCA_001685075.1. Taxonomy (NCBI): domain Eukaryota; kingdom Metazoa; phylum Chordata; class Mammalia; order Rodentia; family Cricetidae; genus Bramus; species Bramus lutescens. The sequence continues at coordinate 77,367 of LOEQ01009554.1, forward strand.
AATCTGGTATATGACTAGTGTTTATGTTTTACCCTGACCCTCCTTCCTCATGAGTGCTTTGGAACATAAAACACCACTGAGACTATTAGTCAAGAACAAAATTGGCAGAACTGAGAAGACAGATCATGGTCCTGTAGTAGCACCATTAAGCTCTGTTTTCTCTGTTTTATATATAGTTATAGTCAGTCATTTTCCAGTATAATCTTCATGAAAAATGAAGGTCAAATTTGATAAGGTCCTTAAATTTAGAATAACTCCTAAAACCAAATAAATTCATTTTTAAATTTTATTTTATGTTCATGGATGTTTTCCCTGTAATCACGCTATATTCCACTGTGGGTTTAACATCTGATGACTGCAGAGGACAGAAAATGACTTTGAAATCCTAGAACAGGAGTTACAGATGGCTGTGAACCATGATGGGTACTGGGAGTAAATCAAGAGTCCTCTTCAGAAGCAGCCACTATTTTCTAACAATTTTGCCATTTCATCAATCCTATAAATATAACTCTTCATTTGAAAACTATGATAAGGTTTTTTAAAATTTTTTGAATGAAGTGTTAACAGAAGCAAAGTGATTCTTAACAACAACATGGTTATTAGGTTACAAAATTTCCATATCTAAAAATTCAAGAAATGAATGCATTAATACACATATCATTATATGTTATCATACATAGTAGATGTCAGCTTGAAATATGAAAATTTCAATAGAAAATGTAAGCTTCTTTTTGTCTCTGATTAGCATATTGATTAGAGAATGCCAGGAGAGATAGACTCACACCTAATGTGACATAATTAAAATAGGAAAAATGAAAATAGGGACTAGAGAGATGGCTGGGAAGTAAAGAGGTCTCATGATCTTGAACAGAACCTGTACTTAATTTTCATCACTCACATTGTGCTCTCAATCCTCATAAACTCCATTCATAGGAGTTTTAACATCTTTTTATGACCTCACCAGGCACTGATTATAATATTAGATGTACATAAATTCAACTAAAACAATCACATGTAAAACAACAATTAAAATAAGAAAGAAATGTAAATAAAACCAAAATTATGTCATTGAAATTATTATGTAAAGCATGACTGCAGTCATTCTCCTGGATCTTTTCTTTATGAGTTGTTGAGCATGGCAGTAACAGGTACACAAACAAGCTAATGGCCTCCAGTTTCACAACGAATAATGCCAAGGGCAGTTTGTAATATTTATTCACATACATCTTCAAGTATTCTAGCCTTAGGCTTCCATGTATTTGACAACCATAACTTTCAGTCCCTCCTAAAGATTTTTCTTCAATTTTATTTTTTAACAGCCACAGGTTCAAACAGTATATGATTTGGGAATTCTGAATAATAGAATGCTTTTCCTACTGTATGGTTGTCATGGATATTGTGCCCATAGATAATTTAATACTCCAGTGCTACAACTGTCAGTTATTATTGCATTGCCTACAAGTGACTTCAGAAAGGCATTATCTTTTAGTTAGTGTATCTATTAATGTGAAGATACCATGACCATGGCAACTTTTATAAATGAAAACATTTAATTGGGGCTGGGTTACAAATTTAGAGTTTGAGTCCTCTATTGTCATGGCAGGAAGCATGATGACACACAGGCCGCCATGGTGCTGGAGAAGGACCAGACAGTGCTACATCTGGTTTGTCACGCAGCAGGAAAAGAGTAAGACACTGGGCCTGGCTTGTGCATTTGGAACCTAAAAGAAAACCCCAAGTGACACACTTCTTCCAAGAACACATCTACTGGAAGAAGAACACAACCTCCTAATAGTGCCACTACCCTTGTGACCAAACATTGAAATAATCTATGTGGGCAACTCCTATTCAAACCTCTACAGTACATGTCATTTTCTGTAACATTATTGCATCTTAAATATAATACCAACTGCAAAATACAATTAATTACACAAACAGAAATTTTAGTTTTCTCAATAAGAAAATTATTAAAGCAAACCAATATTATACAAAATACTTCAGAAAACATTGAAAGTTCTAAAATCAGTAATTAATGGAAAAGTTAGCTTTTATTTTATGAAATTATCTAATAATTGGAAGTAGTTTCAGCAAATAAGTAATGAATTCTTGATATATAAATCTCATCAACTATTATTAAGTAGGCAGAACTTATGGAAAACAATTTTCAGAAATGTACCATAATGATAGACTTGATTCTTTTGAAATAGGTTATGTAAGTATTTTCCTGCATGAAGTGAATGATTTAATGTGTACTTGCAAAATTCAAAATGAAAATGAACTATAAATATGTGAGAATCTATAATATTTAATATTAATAAGATGTCATCTAAATTTTTTAATTAAAACAGGAAGCATCATATATAAATTCTGAACATAGGAATTTTAAAATATGTTAATTAATTTAATTAAATCATATCTTTCTATTATATTAGCCAACTTATATCCCATTAAAAACTTGAAGATACAACCTTACTTCCTTATCTCTGTCAACTTCAATTCTTAATTTAGTTGTTCAATGATCCATCAAATTTAACTTTTGTTATGCAGATTCTTTCCTGAATTAAGTAAGGCCAAGGCTTCAGGAACCAGACCCCCCCCCAAAAAAAAAACCCTAAACTTTCTTCTTTTTTTTTTTTTGAGATAAAGGGTTCCTCTGGGAAACAGTTCTGGCTGTCCTGGAAGTCACCCTGTATACCAGACTGGCGTTGAACTCACAGAGATACAGAGATGCACACACCACTACCTCCCAATTGCTGATATTAAAGGAGTGTGCCACAACTGCCTGGCATTGAGTGCTAACTTTTCCTCATCCAGTTGTGGACTAACTGTTGACAGTTCCTATTTACGTGTGGAAGCTGATATCTAGGTTTAGTGACGAAATAGTGCACTGATAATCATTACCTCCATTCAACAGATTTCTGAGTACAAATTCTGAAGGACAGCAGGATGAATCTACTATATTTATGAAGGGTTCATTCATTTGTTCACAAACCATGGTTCTAGGTCAGCCATCTACACATTACATATTATTTTAAAATTTTCAACTATACATACTATATTAATAATTCCTGTCCTCCCATCTTCCCTTCCAACAACACCTATGACCATTCCCACTTTCTTTCTAACTCATGACCTCTTCTTTTTAATTATACATAAATATACATATATTATAAATTATACACATATATCTTTAAATGCATTTTGCATATTATCCTAGAAGTTATTGCAAGTTTTTTGTATGTCTTTATGTATGTGTTATATCTATGTGCATAGAAAGCATTCTTAATGAAACTACATTTGAAACTAGAATTCAATATCAGACATGTACTAACAAGATGTATCATTAGTGTCTTTATTTAGAAGATAGCACTAAGTGTAACAAACATAAACTCATCTTGCTTCCCTCCAAATCATTCATGCTATCAAATGCAAATGTGTTAATGTTGAATGGACCACTCCTCTCCAGTTCTGACTTAATTAGCTTAGCAAGCATCATGTTTGTCCTGGTTTTCAGACAACTCTTGAAATCCCTTTGGTTGTCTTCTTCTAAAATGTCCACTACTCGCTTCTTAACTTGTTTCACCATGATTTCACCCT
>LOEQ01009555.1:9403-25666 GCA_001685075.1 Bramus lutescens
ACATCTAGGTTGTTTCCAGGTTCTGGCTATTACAAATAATGCTGCTATGAACATAGTTGAACAAATGCTTTCGTAGTATACTTGAGCATCTCTTGGGTATATTCCCAAGAGTAGTTTTGCTGGATTCTGAGGTAGGTTGCTTCCCAATTTTCAGAGAAACTGACACATTGATTTCCAAAGTGGTTGCACAAGTTTGCATTCCCACCAGCGATGTATGAGTGTTCCTCTTACTCCACATCATCTCCAGCATAAACTATCTTTAGTGGTTTTTATCTTAACCATTCTGACAGGTGTAAGATGGTATCTCAGAGTTGTTTTGATTTTAATTTCCCTGATAGCTAAGGAAGTTGAACATGTCCTTAAGTATCTTTTGGCCATTTTAAATTCTTCTGTTGAGAATTCTCTGTTTAGTTCAGCACACCATTTTTAATTGAGTTATTTAGAATTTTAATATCTATTTTTTTGAGTTCATTATATATTTTGGAGATCAGCACTTTGTCTGATTTGGGTGGTGAAGATCTTCTCTCATTCATTAGGCTGTCATTTTGTCTTATTGACTGTGTCCTTTGCTTTCCAGAAGATTCTCAGTTTCAGGACATCCTATATATTTATTGTTGCTCTTATTTTATATGCTACTGGGGTTGTATTTAGTAAGTGGTCTCTTGTGACCATGCATTGAAGGCTACTTCCCACTTTGTTCTCTATCAGGTTCAGTGTGGGCAGATTTAAATTGAGGTCTTCAACCCATTTGGACTTCAGTTTTGTGCATGGCGATAAAATATGGATCTATTTTCATTCTTCTACAGGTTGACATCCAGTTATGGCAGCACAATTTATTGAAGATGATTTTTTCCATTGTATAATTTTAGCTTTTTTGTCAAAAATCAGGTGGTTATAGGTATGTGAATTAATATCTGGGTCTTCAATTCAATTGTATTGGTCAACGTCTCTTTTTTTATGCCAATACCAAGCTGTTTTCATTACTGTAGCTCTGTAATAGAGCATGATGACAGAGATAGTAATGCCTCTGGCAGTTCTTTTATTATATATGAATGTTTTGTCTATCCTGGGTATTTTGTTTTTCCATATGAAGTTGATTATTGTTCTTCAAGGTCTGTGAAGAATTGTGTTGGGATTTTGATGGAAATTCTATTGAATCTATAGATTGCTTTTGGTAGAATTGCCATTTTTACTATGTTGATTCTTTCTATCCAAGAGCCTGGTGGAATCATTCCATTTTCTGGTATCTTTTTCAATTTCTTTCTTCAACGACTTAAAGTTCTTGTCAAATAGGTCTTTCACTTCCTTTGTTAGTGGTACCTCAAGATACTTTATATTATCTGTGGCTATTGTGAAAGGCGATGATTCTCTGATTTCCCTCTCAGCTTCTTTATCCTTTGTGTATAGGAGAGCTACTGATTTTTTTGAGTTGATCTTGTATCCTGTCACATTATTGAAGATATTATCAGCTGTAGAGTTCTCTGGTAGAGTTTTTTTTTGAATCACCTATGTACACTATCCTATGATCTGCAAATAACGAAAGTTTAACTTCTTCCTTTCGAATCTGAATCCCCTTGATCTCCTTATGTTGCCTTATTGCCATTAATAAAACTTCAAAAACTATGTTGAAGAGATATGGAGAGAGTAGACAGCCTTGTCATGTTCCTTATTTTAGAGGAATCACTTTGAGTTTCTCTCCATTTAATTTGATGTCAGCTGTAGGCTTATTATATATTGCTTTTATTATATTTAGATATGATCCTTGTATCCCTAATCTTTCCAAGAACTTTGTCATGAAGGGGTGTTGAATTTTGCCAAATGCTTTTTCAGCATCTAATGAAATGGTCATATGTTTTTTTTCTTTCAGTTTATGTATATGATTGATTACATTGATATATTTCCATATGTAGAACCAGCCCTGCATCTCTGGGATGAAGCTTATTTGATCATGATGGATGATTTTTTTATGTGTTCTTGGATTCAGTTTGCCAGTATTTTATTGAGAATTTTTTCATCCATGTTCATTGGTCTGTAATTCTTTTTCTTGGTTGAGCCTTTCTGTGGTTTTGGTATCAGGGTAACTGTAGCCTCACAAAAAGAGTTTGGCAATGATCCTCCTGTTTGTATTATATGGAACACTTTGAGGAGTATAGGTATTAGCTCTTTTTGGCAGTTGTGGTAGAATTCTGCGCTAAAACCACCCCCCCTGGGCTTTTTTTGGGGGGGGGATTTTTGATGACAGCTTCTATTTCCTTGTGACTTATAGATCTATTTAAATTGTTCAACTGGTCTTGATTTAATTTTGGTATATGGTATCTATCTAAAAAAAATTGTTCATTTCTTTTACATTTTCCAATTTTGTGAAGTACACATTTCTGTAGTAAGACCTAATGATTCTCTGAATTTCCTCAGTGTCTGTTGTTATTGCCCCCCATTTCATTTTTGATTTTGTTAATTTGGATGTTCTCTCTACCTTTTGATTAGTTTGGATAAGGGTTTGTCAATCTTGTTGATTTTCTCAAAGANTCTTTCTTTCTTTCTTTCTTTCTTTCTTTCTTTCTTTCTTTCTTTCTTTCCATTGTCAAAAGCATGGTTTTTGATTGAATTTTATTGAGTTCTACATTTTTCTCAGCTGCCCTCCCTGCCTCTTCCTTCACCCCTTCAACTTTCCCCCAAGGTCCTCATGCTCCCAATTTACTCAGGAGTACTTTCAGGTCTACTGTTAAGTTGCTAATGTGAGCTTTCTCCATTTTCTTTATGTTGGCACTTAGTGCTATGAACTATCTTCTTAGCACTGCTTTCATAGTCTTCCATAGGTTTCGATATGTTATGCCTTCAGTGCCTTCATTTTAGTTGAATTCAAAGAAGACTTTAATTTCTCTCTTCATTTCTTCCTTGACCTAGTCAGTGGTGGTGCAGTAGTCAACTGTTCAGTTTTCTTTGAGTTTGTATGCTTTCTGGAAGTAGTATTGTTGTTAAATTCTAACATTACTTCATGATAATCCAATAATACACAGGGGGTTATGCCATTTTTTTGTATTTGTGGATGTTTGCTTTGTTATGTGATCAACTTTAGAGAAGGTCCATGAGGTGCTGAGAAGAAGGTGTATTCTTTTGTGTTTGGGTGGAATGTTCTACAGATGTCTGTTAGGTCCATTTGGTTCATTACATCTGTTAGTTCTCTTATTTCTCTGTTAAGGTTCTATCTAGTTGACATATCCATTGGTGGGAGAGGAGTGTTGAAATCTCCCATGATTAGTATGTGGGGTTTGATGTGTGATTTAAGTTTTAGTAATGCTTCTTTTACATAAGTGGGTTCTCTTGTATTAGCGGGATAGATATTAAGGATTGAGTCCTCATCATGATGAATTGTCCCTGTTATGAGTATAAAGTGTCCTTCTCCATCACTTTTGATTGATTTTAGTTTGAAATCAATTTTGTTAGATATTAGAATAGCCACACCCAGTTGTTTCTTAGGTCCATTTGATTGGAAAACCTTTTTCCAATCCTTTGAGATAGTGTCTGCCTTTGAGGTTGAGATGTATTTCTTGTAAACAGCAGAAGGCTGGATCCTGTTTTCATATCCATTCACTTAACCTGTGTCTTTTTATAGGCTAATTGAGTCCATTGATATTAAGCAATATTAATAAGCAGTGGTTGTTAACTATGATTTTTTTGGTAGTAGTATTTCTGTGTTTCCCTTCTTTGGGTTATGCTGGGGCGGTGTTACCAGACATCTGTGTTATTGTGGGTGCAGATAGCTTTCTTGGGTTAAGATTTTCCTTGTCTTTTTCTACTTCCCATGTAGATTAGATTTATGTAAGTCTTTCTTAGTGTCCTCATTGTTGTCTATGTTCTCTGAGATTGTGGTTTTTAGGCTGATTTTCTTTGCTTTATGTTTAAAAACCACCTATGAGTCAGTACATTAACCTGAAAACAACCTAAATGCCCCCTGACTGAAGAATGGATAAGGAAAATGTGGTACATTTACACAATGCAGTAGTACACAGCAGAGAAAATAATGACATCTTGAATTTTGCAGAAAAATGGATGGATCTAAAAAATGTTATTTTGAGTAAGGCTGGGTTTGTGGATATGTATTGTTTAAATCTATTTTTGTCATGAAATATCTTGTTTTCTCCATTGAATGTGAATGAAATGTTTACTGGGTATAGTAGTCTGGGCTTGCACACTCAGTCACTTAGCATCTGTAGCACATATATCCAGGACCTTCTGGCTTTCATGGTTTCCATTGAGAAGTCAGGTGTAATTCTAATAGGTTTATCTTTATATGTTACTTGAAATTTTTCCTTCATAGCTCTTAGTGTTATTTCTTTAGTCTGTATGTTCTATGTTTGAATTTATATGGTGAGGGGATTTTTCTTTTGGATCCAGTTGATTTGGTGTTCAGTAAGCTTGTTCCTTCATAGGCATATTGTAGGCCTATATTTCTATATGGTGTGCCAGCCAGGCTCTGAAGCCATAGGTACCACCTGAGGTGGTCACATAGTCCTGCAGACAGGCTGTCACTACCCTAACAATAGCCAGGATGCACTGCTCCTTTTCCCTTTGTTAAAAATGTAGATCACCCAGACAGAAGTGTTTGCTGAAGCTGATGAAAAAGTTTTAGGTGTTTCCCTAACCCCGCATCCCCTGGAAAGAGAATAGTAATGAAGTATCCACCTTGGTTTACCTGGGAGATAACAAATGCTTTGGTATAATAAACGTGGGTAGATCTTCAGGATGGAGAGAAGCCTGAGATGCCCTTCTGTGATGATGGTGTAAGTTGTGTCTGGTTATTTCTTGCCCCTCTGTACCAGTCCAGTGAGGGAAGATAGTTTCTATGTTGGGGCCTTTGGTCCTGACAGGATATACTTCTTTAGGTTGGGAAAGTTTTCTTCTCTAATTATGTTGAATATATTTTCTGTGCCTTTGAGCTGGAGTTCTTCTCCTTCTTCTACCTTTATTATTCTTAGGTTTGGTCTTTTCATGCTGTCCCAGACTTCTGACTGTTTTGTGTTACGAATTTTTTGGATTTAATGTTTTCTTTGACCAATGAGTCTATTTCCTCTATAGTATCTTCAGCACCTGAAATTCTTTCTTCTATCTCTTGTATTCTCCTGGTTATACTTGTCTCTGTAGTTCCTGTTCATTTACCCAGATTTTTATATCCAGAATTTCCTTGGTTTGTGTTTCCTTTATTACCTCTATTTCAGTCTTTAAGTCTTGAACTGTTTCTTTCACCTGTTTGATTCCTTTTTCTTGGTTTTCTTGGGTTTCTTTGAGGGATTTGTTAGTTTCTTCCAACTTTTGTTTCTCTTCTCTTCCATTTCTTTAAGGAATATTTACTTCCTCTTTAAAAGATTCCATCATTTTCATAAGGTTATGTTTAAACTCATTTTCTTCTAATTATTCTGGGTTAGGATGATCAAGTCTTCCTTTTATGTGTCTGCTGGTTTCTGGTGTTACCATGTTGCTTATTAGGATGTTGGAGGAATTCCTGCATTGGCGCCTACCCATCTCTTTCTTCAAATGAGGCTGGCAGTGTCTTGTTGTCTTAGTCCAATCCTTGCTGTGGCTGTCTGAGTATCTGGAAGATTTTCTTGGTCTGCCCTCTTAAGCCCCCTCAGTATTGGAGCAAGCTGTGTTTCAGGGTTTCATGGAGCTCACAGGTGAAAAGGCAGTTTTAGGGATGGGGTGGGTTCGGGGATAGCCCAGCTTCAGGAAAACTTCCTGCTGTCTGGGTTTTAGGTCCCATCAGTATCAGAGCAAGCTGTCTTGTAGGGTTTCATAGAACTTCAGGTGAACAAGCAGATTTGGGGGTGGGGTGTTTTGGGGGATATCCCGGCCCTGGAAAACTCCCTGCTGACTGGCTAGAAAAGCCAAGGGAATTGGGGAGGGGCCCTTAGGTTTTGTCGCACTGGGGAGGTCCTAGAGAGTGGGGTGTCTAGCTGTCTGACCATTTGGCTATTGACTCACCTCCCAGGTGCCCTCGGTATTGAAGCAAGCTGTCTTTCAGGGTTCCATGGACATCCCAGACAAACAGGCAGGTTTGAGGGTAGAGTCACTCTGTTTTTCTTTTAGAGAGATTCAGTCTTGTGTATCCCAGGGTGGCCTTGAACTAACAGAGATCCCTCTGCCTCCATCTCTTGAGGCCTGGGATAAAAAATGTGTGCCAACATTCCCTGATCTCTAGTAGTTTAGGTCTGTACTATGATCTTCAGGCTAGCTTTATTTGTTAAAACATAAACAAAATATTATTACATTCAGTCATGAAAGCAGCCCATTTTTTAAAAAGGTTCTGGCTTCACAAAAGAAGAAAAGGGGGAAATATTAAACGCTGGAGAATGCGGAACACTGCTATAAAGCTGTGTGTCCTGGACATGACAGGACTGCAACACATCAATCCTCATGGCGGTTGTCATGGCATGCTTCTGTCTGGAAGTACTTCTTCAAAGCATACAGGGAATTTTCCATGCATTTCCCAAATTGTTGCTGCTAAGTAACAGTTTCTTTATTTTATTCTGGTTATCAGTAATAGTTTGTCAAGCTTCCAGAATGTGATGTGGACACTCCATATCTGACTCCCCCTGACTCATGTTTCATTTATCAGAATGTGATGTCTTTCCATCAGTCTTTGTTTCAGAGTATCAGTAACATCATACAGGGTCAATGTCTCTTGGAATGAAGACGTGAAATACACAAGCATACACATACACCACCCACCGCACACACACACATCCTATCAAGCAGAGGTATGAAGACTAAATATGCATGTTGAATATTGAGAAGCATCTTTTGGCATATAAAGATTAGTATCTACACCTAATGGAGTGTTTAATTTGATCCCCTTGCTGACTCTATGGTGCCTTTTTGATGATTTTATGATTCAAAGAGCAAATGTTAACAAGAAATACTTAAAGCAAGTAGTTTTCTCAGTAAAGGGAAAAGCCTTCAGACAAGGAAAGAATCTGGGACCAATGAAGGCAAAGGCAGAGGTAAAGGCATTACTTCTTCAGATGCTGGGGCTTGCTGCTTCCTTCCTATTCCAAGGAAAAAGAATACTGTTGTCAATCAAGGTTCTTATATAAACAGTTGAGTATTAAAATATGTTCCTTCTTATAACCTCCAGAAAAACCTTATGGGACACAAGGCAATGTGTCATGAAACCCAGTGAGCACTGGGGCTGTTTTTGGCTATTTACATAAGTCCCATTGAATCAACAGTGGGAATACAGCAAAAGTAGCTGTGATGCCTCCAAACAGTTGAATGACAGCTTTTGACAGGTAAAGTGGAAGGATAAAGTCAGTGAAAAGCTGATGAAGTCATAATGCCTTCCTGGCTGATGTTGCTGATTTGGAGTAGAGACCCTTTCTGATTAGGGTGATGCAGAGCTCGAAGTGGGTATGCCTTGTAGACATTTTTATCTGGGATTATCAAATCACTAGCACCAATGTGAGATTTATTTCTTTATAATTTTAAGGCAGCCAAAGACACCAAACTTTATTGAGTGTCTAAGAAAGATACAGAATCAAACACTGCTGCTGCTAACATGTGAATTCATTGTTGTCTCTAATAACAGGAAGACAATAAAGTGTGGACTAGCCAGAGATGAAGCTTATAGCTGTAAGCATTTCATTCTTCATTTAAATATGAATATGAATTAGTTTATGGGCCATAGGGAAGTACGGAAGATATCAGTCTTTGATTTCACATTTGTGTAAAATTCTGAACAGACTTGTGAAGTTTAGTTGTTATTGAACAAAGGAACACCTTTGACCTTCAGAAGATGGACCAGTAAAATTTAATGAGCTTTTTTCAGTTACTTGAATAAAAATAATTTTACTAACATCCACGATTGAAGTTCCACAACTCATTGCTTTAAATAGGGTTGCTTTTACACAAAATGCAATTATTGCATTGCAGTGCAACAATCAGGTGATGTATTACTTAAGAGCCATCATTTCTAATCCGCTTACCTGCTTGCATAAACAGTTTGCTGCCACTCCACACAATAATGCATCTCTCACTCAAATGTTCATTAAAAAATCAAGAAAATTAGTATCTCTAAAATTCCACCCTTTACTTCCAGGTAAGTTCTTTATATTTGCTATCTCCTTTTCCATTTTCTAATTACTATAAGTATTCTCAATACATACACAAGCACAAGGCTCCAATTCAGGTCAATTGAAATAGACATAAAATTTTTGCTTTTCAGTCTGAATATCTGAAATGTCTCCTTAAACACCATGTTTAAGAGAAACAAAATCTTAACCCTAGAATGTTTGTGTACTGTGAATACTATGTGTATACTAGGGTGTGCATACATGTGTGGATATTTGTTTACCTGTGTCTCTGTATGTTCTTATGTGTATGTTTATGTGCATGTATGTGAACTTTATGTGTGTGTATGTGTATGTATAAGAGAGAGAGCGAGAGAGAGAAACACAAAGATAGAAAGTGGGGGAATGTTATGTGAATCACTGTAGTTGATCAGGAATACCACAAATATGTCTTTTTATTCTTTAAAAGAATGACCTTTAAGTTTCTCACTAGATGCCTGGTGGTGGTTGCACATGCCTTTAATTTCAGTACTCCAGAGACAGAGACATGTTGGAGGAGGGGCTGCTTGTTTTTCCTGGCTTCCTAGAACCAAAATAAGCACAAAGAAACTGTGTTCATTAAATCACTGCTTGGCCCATTAGCTCTAAGCTTTTTATTGGATAATTCTTATATTAATTTAACCTATCTCCATTAATCTGTGTATCACCATATGGCAGTGGCTTACCAGGTAAAATTCCCAGTGTCTGTCTCTGGAGGCTCCATGCCATCTCCACTAATCTGTGTATTGCCACATGGCAGTGGCTTGCTGGGTAAAATTTCCAATCTCTGTCTCCTATGGCTCCATGGTGTTTCTCTCTCCACCCATCTTTCTCCCAGCATTCAGTCCAGTCTTCTCTGCCTTCCTAAGTTCTGTCCTATCAACAGGTCAAGGCAGTTTCTTTATTAATAAATGGTAATTATAGCACATAGAAGGGACTCCCATATCAGAGACAATTAGATCTCTGTGAGTTTGAGGTCATCCTCGTTTGCAAACAAGCTCCAGGACAGTAAGAGAAGTTTCACACAGAAACCAAATTAGCAAAAACAAATAAACAAATGAACAAAAATTTCCACAAGAAACTGAGGTGGGGGCAACAGAATCAAGATAAGTGGAAGCCTTGTCCCCTTATAAATGTTTAGCTTATAATAATCAAGACTGGTGGAATGTTTTAGAAATCATTTAATTTTTTTCTGTTCCTTCTAAGTCTATGACTCCTGTAGGTCAACCAAGTTCCAGTGGATGGCTTCAAACCCAAAAGTATATGGCAGTGACATTTAGAGTGGATGAATTATTAAATTAAAAACAAGATGAGAAGTTATGGAGTGTAGGAAGTGAGGTGAATCTGGGAGAAGCTAAGAGGGACAACTAAAAGATAAATAAGATCAAAAAGCAATTCGTGAAATTTCCAAAATTTTCTAAAAGCATTTATTGAGGAGACAGTAGGATATGGGAGCTGTGAAGAGGGAGATGCAAAAGTGGGCCCTTTAGCTGGGGAAGGATAGGGAAAGTAATATAGAGGGAGGGGAGGAAGGATGAGAAACACTGAGAAAGTATGTAAAAGATATAGGGAAACATCAATTTACAATTTTTAAAGAACATGTATAATATATACATGATGTATAAGCATATATGATTTATAATAAATAATACAATCACCTAGGGTAACAATGCTCCCATTAAATGCTATAGATTGTCTAATAAAACCTCATTACCAATTGTAAAAATCCTCTCTCTCTTCAAGTTGCTGATCAGAACAATCCAAAAATTTAATTGGACACAAGGGATTCATGCCTAGAAATGTAAATGGTCCTATAGGAGAAGCTACTTTCTAAGTTAGTGTAATTTCTAACCACATTTTAAATACTTACCCCTTTTCTCACAGATAAGTATAGCTTTTAGTGCACAATAATGAAGTTTCTTTTCACAGCAGACGAATATTATTACAGAATTCCACACTAGTGACAATCTAGAGAACAATGCAGCATGTGGTACACAGTCATGCAGGATACATATACAACAGAACCCCTTTATCCATGGGTAAAGCAAAATTACAGAAGAGGGAGTCAGAAAGGCAGTAAGAGCTAGAGATGATTATATCTGCCTCCAGATTGTGTATTTTATATTTGACAAAGAAACTGTCTTGGTAAGGGTTTTTATTATTGTGAAGAGGCACCATGACCATGGCAACTCTTATAAAGGAAAAACATATAATTAAGGTGGCTTATATATTCAGAGTTTCAATACACTGTCATCATTATGGGATATGACAGTAAGCAGACAGACATGGTGCTGGGGAAGGAGCTGAGAATCTTATGTTTTAAACTGAAGGCAACAGGAAGTTAACTGAGACACTGGGTGTAGCTTGAGCATATATGAGACCTCAAAGCCCTCCTCCACAGTGACAAACTTACCCACTTACTTCAACAAAGCTATGTCTACTCCCACAAAGCCAGATGCTCCCTATGACTTACGAGGACCAATTTCATTAAACTATCATATTCTGCTCCCTGACCTCCATAAATTTATAAAAATATCATAATATAAAATGCATTTAACCCAACTTCCAAAGACCCCATGTCTATCACAGTCTCAACAATGTAAGATCAATGTTCAAAGTCTCTTCTGAGAGTCATGCAATCTCTTAAATATAATCTTCTAAAAATTAAAATAAAAAAGAGATCACATTCTTCTAACATGTAATGGCATAGGATATATATTACTGTTCCAAAATCTAAAGAATAGAGCATAGTGTGGAAATTCTGCCTCAAAGAAAGACTGTAAACATGTATGATGTCAAAGTGCTCTTCATATCCCCAACTTTTTAGCTTTGTTGATTGCAACACATTTCTCTCTTTTTTTCAGCTTGTTCCACTCTCTGTTAGCAGCTTTCCTCAGCAAGCATACCACAGTTCCATCATCTTCTACATCTCGGTGTGTATAATGCAATCCAGGCTTTAACTGCACAGCTTATGCAATAGCTGATATGTACCACCTCCAGTGAGGGACTCCCCTGACACATGCCTGGCCTCAGTAGCTTTTGACAGTTGTTCCTTAACACTAAATCCAAAATCATGTGGCTAAAACTACACATGCTATTGATTATCAGGGATGAAAGATATCCTTGTACTTCAATTACATCTTTGCTAGCTTTCTGTATTCTGTGGTTTACTTCACTGCCTAAGCTTGGCTGTACTGAAATTGGATCTGTAGAACAGACTGTCTCCAAACTCAGAGATCCCACAGCTTCTGCCTTTCAATTGTAAGGATTAAGGGAATGTACCAGAATACCTGAATCTAAGTTTTTCTTTCTTTTTTACAAATCATAAACTTAGCTGTGTGGGAAACTTGATGTAGGGTCACTACTCCCTTTATTCTATTTCTTAATGTATTTATCTCTTTGAACAACAGGACTTAGCTCCATTCAACTTCCTTGTGTTCCTTTTCTTTTCATTTTTTATTTTATATTTTTCCCTGCTCAGCTTGCTCCTTTTTGCTATAAATCTTTAGTAATCACATGAGAGAGTCTATACTACGCTCTTTTGATATTTCCTCTGCCATTGAATTAATCCAAACTCTTCACTTTAGCCTCAAACTCTTCAGACAAGGGCAAAAAGCAGCCAACTTCTTCACCAAAATATCACAAGAATGATATATAGTTCATATATTAATATTCTTCTGCTTTGAAACCTCTTGATCCTGGCCCCAACAGTTCATCAATCATACTCAGTACCACTGACTTCCATACTCCTACTAGTATGGTCCATTAAATGACACTGTAAGTGTCAAACTTCTTTTCTAATCCACAGTCCCAATGTCCATATTTGTTCAAACAAAAGTATGGTCAGGCCTATAACACCAATATCCCAGCCCCTGGTACCTCTATTTTTATTGTCTCTATTGTTGTGAAGAGACACCATGACCACAACAAAGCTTAAAAAACCCTTATAAACATTTAATTGGAGGCTTACAATTTCAGAGATTTAGTCTATTATCATCATACTGAGACATGATGACATGCAGGCAGACATGTTGCTAAAGAAGGAGCTGATAGTTCTACATGTTGAGCTGAAAGGAACAGGAAATAAAGTGAGGCACTCATTGTTTCTTGAGCATATATGAGATCTCAAAGGCCACCTCCACAGTGACACACTTTCCGCAACAATGTTACACCTCCTAATAGTGTCACTCCCTGTGGGCTTATGGGAGCCAATTACATTCAAACTACCACAAGCTGCATCCACAAAATCTCAACAATATGATTGCTTAAACAAAGCCTGCATAATGATAGTAATAGCACCAGGTGGCAATATGGATGAGTGAATCTCAAAATGCCTCACCCCTAGATGAAGTACTACAGATACCCAATTAAATCTAAATAGGAATCTGAAGCAGAAATTCAGGAAGGAACTTTGACAGCTACCCCATCAATCAGCCTGACTCTTGGGCATCTTTCCCTCTGCTGTACCTGTGGTATAGTCTCAGAGCTACCCAGTGTCAATCACCTCCCTACTTTTCTGTTCACCTATCAGCCACTCTACCTACAAATTAATCTGAGATCACTTAAAATCTGAATCCTGAAGAACAATATAGCCCTAAGACTGAAAACAGAGCATTATGAAATGGTTCACAACCTAACAGGTTAAAGTAACAGCAAACAAATACCAGAACTCTCACCTAGTAAAGTGAAGTCAGATACCTATACCAAGAAACAGTACATGTGTCAACTCCGAGATCCTAGTTCCTATTGCAGAGGCACAAACATGAACAACTAAGAAAATATACCTCTATTAGAAACTAGGAACCCCTACCCTTACCTTTATAACAAGAAACTTACCTGACTTATGAGACAAGAATTTTAAAATACCAGTTATGGATATGTTTAAGAACCTCAAAAAGAATTTGTCCAAATATATAGATTATAAAAATACAATTAGAAATTAAAATAACTAAACATGCCAAAATAGAATTTAACTAATAAGCAAAACCACTAAATAAAAGCCCACATAAAGTAAAACTTGAAATGAAAACCACACAAGGTCAAACAAAAAAAATTTTCAGAGGAAAGCCTCACCAATAGATTGAATGAAACGGATAAAATATCATGAGTAAAAGACAATGTAGAGAGGACTGAGCCAGTGACATGGCCCAGAGCAGACCAGACAGAGAACAGGTACAGGGGAGTAACAGCTGAGCAAGTGAGACAGAGCCAGAGACCACTGAGAGTCTGGATGTGAATCTGGGACCTTCAAGAGGGTAGACCTAAGCCAGGACCCCTGTGCATGAATCTGGGCATCAATCTAGGACCTTCAAGGAACTAGGCCTGACTCAGGAACCCCCCCAGTCTGGGTGTGAATCTGGGATTGCCAAGGGATTAGGTAGGAAGCAGATATCTCTGCAGGGTCAGGTGTGAGTCTGGGACCACAGAAGAAGTAGGCCTAAGCTAAGACCTCTGAGCCGAAACATCATTTTGAGTGAGATAACCCAGACAGAGAAACAAGTATCACATGTACTCACTCATAGATAGCTTTTAACCATAAAGCAAAGAAAACCAGCCTACAAATTACAATCCCAGAGAACTTAGACAACAATGAGTACACTAAGAGACACATACATAGATCTAGTCTGCATGGGAAGTAGAAAAAGACTAGATCTTCTGAGTAAATTGGGAGCATGGGGACCTTGGGGCAGAGTTGAAGGGGAGAGGAAAGGCAGGGAGGTGAACAGAGAAAATTGTAGAGCTCCATAAAATCAATTAAAAAAAGAGAAAAAAGACAATGTAGAAGACAGGAATAAATTCACTCAAAGAAAATACCAAAAAAAACCAACCATAAAATATCTAGGATATATGAGAAAGTGTGTAAAAAACAAATCTACCAATAATATGCATAGAAAAAGAATAGGAAACCATGAAAAATAGGCACATATTATACTTTTAAAAATATATCAGAAAAGACCTCGAATCTATAGGAAGAGCTAACAAAGTGCAAAAGTCACACAGAGCACAAAATAGGACTAAAAATAAACTCCTTATGAACTTTGAAACTTAATAATCAAAGCCCTAAAGTTACAAAAACAAGACTAAATCATGTATAAAGGTAGGGTAACTAGAATAACATCTCACTTTTTTAATGGAGACTCTGAAAGCTAGAGTATCCTAGATGCATGCTCTATAAGCTCTTATTTACAACAACAACAACAAAATTCCAGAACACTATACACAGCAAAACTACCAGACTACCAGTCATAACTGAAGTAGAAAGGAAACCATTCCTTGATAAAAGAAAATTTTGAAATTTGTATCAAAAAATCCAGCTCTACAGAGGATGTAAGAAGGAAAACTTCAGTCCAAAGAGAAGGCTAGATACATCTCACAAGACACAAGAAATAAATAACCCCAGGACAAAAAATAAAAATAGGGTAACTCTCACACGTCAAATAGCAAGAATTAATTAACAGTGATCAATAGAGTCTCGATATTAATGGTCTCAACTCCCCAATAAATAAAAGCAGATACCAGATTGAATTTGAGAATATGATCTATATTTCTACTGTTTTCACAAACAAACCTCAACATCAAGGACAGACACCACCTTAGCTAGAAAAGGATGGAAATTATTTTTTCTGAGCACATGGAACAAGAAGCAATCACATGTAGCTCTTCTAATATGCTCCCCTAAAAAAACCCAAAATTTAAGCCAAAATTAATCAGAAGAGATAGAGAAGTGCAATTCAAATACAAAAGAAGGCATGTTTTCAGCAGCCTATGGAACTTTTCTACCATTATAAAAGATTCAGTTTGCCAATAATAATGCAATTAATAAATACTGGGTCTATCAACAACACTCCAACACTCCATTGCAAACCCCATTCTCAGGAGTCTTGGCTATCTTTTTTTTAAGTGAAAGACCACCATCAGAATTGGTGCTTGAGAAGTCTGTAATTCAGGGCAGATGGAACATTACAAACTGCAGTTTGGGCCAAACAGGATACCTGCAGTTTTTCCCCTAGCCATGACCCAGTATCTGAGCCAAGATAAGAAGGAACATCTGGTCCCCAGGGCTCTCTGTTGAAACTTTCAACTTGCTGGTGCCAGCTGTATCTAGACCTGTGGTTTTTTGGTGGAACTTGGGACATGTAAAACCCAAGGCCACGAAAAGGGAACCAATAGAAATGCTGTTACTATGCTTGCCAGTTATGTACCCCTGGCACCCTATAAAAATTGTTTGAAAAGCTTACTCAGTGTGCCCAGCCTGCCTGGCTGGGACACCCACAGGCACTTATGTGATCAGTAAAGCCTCTGGCTGATTGCATCTGCTGGCCTGACTTATTGAGTCTGAGGGAACTCTCATAAAGATCCCGAATTGAGTGTCTTTCATCTTGGAGGTCACACCGAGGTTTCACCTTCCTCTCCTCAATAAAAGTGCCTAATGGGAGGTAAGCCAGCCAGTTGTCTATTGTCCTGTCTATTATTGGGTCTCCGTTTTGAATGTTCTGAAAGTCGTTTGCATGTATAGGCGCTTCGTAGGCTGAGATGCAAAGGGAGCTGATGAGCTCCAGACTCCCCATCAGCCACCCTGGGAGACTTTCCAGGGATCCTGGGAGCCCGATTTTTCGGGGCTCACTTTGTATCTCAGAGTGAACAGGCCACTCTGCTGGAGGAGTGGGAAGATGAGAGTTCCCCTCTCCCATCTGAATTTTTGCTTTTGGTTTTACACCAATCTGCTGCCTCGCAGTTTTTGGCCTGCTGTTTGTCTGTTATGTCTTTGCTGTTGTGTTCTTGATATATTTTGAAAAAGAATTTAATATGGGACAGAATCTAACTACCACTTTAAGTCTAACTCTAGGACACTGGAAGGACATTCACCTCTGGGCTGATGGCCAAGGAGTAGATGTCAAGAAGAAGAAATGGCAGGTCCTTTGTACCTTTGAATGACCAACTCTCATTTCTACCTGGCCAAGAGATGGTACTTTTAACCTGAATATTATTTTGCCCATTAAAGAATAGGTGTTCAATACCAGACCCCAGGTGTGCCCAGACCAGATTTCCTATATCATCACCTGGCAGTCTTTGGCTCGAGATTCCCCCATCCTGAGTTTCTCCCTTCACCTCTCCATGGCCCTCCACTCCCCAGCCCCCTTCCACATCCCTTTGTAGCCAA
>LOEQ01009556.1:0-14220 GCA_001685075.1 Bramus lutescens
CCCCTTTAATTCCCAACTGGTGTGGGATTGTTTATGACTTACGCCTTCAAACATTCCTGCAGTCCAGGACTCATAATTCTGGGAAGGATATTATAAGGTACTATGTACAAGGGTCACCAGCCATTTAGGCTGTACAAGAACACAAAGCAACTAGCAAACCTTTAGAGGTACCAATAACCCTACCTTTAAAATGGTTAACTGAGAAACCAATTTGGGTTAAACAGTGGCTGTTAACAGAAAAGAAACTTCAAGCTTTAGAACAGCTGGTACAGGAGCAACTAGATGCCCACCATATTGAAAAATCAACCAGCCCTTGGAATTCTGTGTTTGTTGTTAAAAAGAAATCTGGTAAATGGAGAATGGTGACAGATCTAAGAGCTGTCAATAAGGTAATTCAACCTATGGGCCCTCTACAACCAGCAATTCCTCTGACTTCTCTATTGCCAAAAGGATGACCTCTTATTGTTATTGATTTAAAAGTTTGGTTCTTTTTTTTTTTTTACTAAACCTTTACAAGAAAAGAACAGAGAAAAATTTGCCTTCACAGGACCAATTCTCTTTGTTTCTGGAGGTTTGACATTTGGAAAAACAGTGCTTCATGTATTTTGTTAACATTCTTCCAAATGAGCATGTGAATCCAATGTATATAGTGCCTTCCTTGCCTTTACATTAAGCTGCTATCAATATTATTTCATTTTTATGCTAAAATTTACTATATAGCTATCATACTCTCATAATTTCCCTTCCATTTTTTTAAATGAAGCACAAATTTATTTTACTCCAAGTAATAAGTATAAAATTCTTATCCAGGTTTCAGTGGGTTTTAGTTTGAGGTATCTTCTTTGTTTGATCGTATTTTTGATTATTGTATTTTTAATATATAAGGCTATAATCAAAATACAGCTATATTTAAATATTTAGTGCTCTTTTTCTGACTTTGAAAAAATCATCAGTTCTTTTCTCTCTTACTTGATTATTTAAAAAATTTAAGGGACAGATATAGCCTCCGGGAATGAAAAAATTCAAGTTTCAAGTTATATTTATATGATTGAATTTTGATTATCAGATTTTTAAAAAGGACTGTTGCTGTTCATGTACTTTTAAGTTTTCCATTTTGTTCATGCATTTGCCATTATAATAATTCTTAAACAGAACTGTAGCCTGAGCATGGTCTTGTGTGCCCATTACTTATTCATATACACTGTCCACAGAAGACTTTAGAAATGTTCTCCACTATCATTTCCTAAGAGACGAAGAAGGTGGTGTCTTCAGATTTACCCAGTGAACCATGTCCCAAGAGTAAATAAAACTTAGCCTATTAAGTAAACCTTACATTGAAAGATAAGTTAAAGGGGTAATTTTGAAGAGGAAATAAAAAATATCTAACTTAATTTATATCTGAAGGAGTGAAAGAACAGAGTGACCCTACTAAGTGACCTGACTTATACTTTGGCAGGGGACTCTCTACAGTAGCAGTGGCCTTCAAGATTCCATCAAAAGGCTCTTTATGGAACTAAATTTCATGTAAGGGTGGAATTCGAGAGTGTTGATGTTTAAAGTATATTTTCTTGTCCTTTAGAGAACAGTCTGAAATTCTTCCTTTCCTAGTAAAACTCCACATCATGCGTCACCAGCCACCATATGCATCAGTTAGCACTTGGCAAATTATCATCTGCTAGATTTATTGATAGAAACAAGAAGTTCAGGATAAATCCTCTGAAACAAAACAAATAGTATTCCTACTAGATTAAAATCTATATTTAAATAGTAATTATGCTTAGGTGTTTATTGCAGGGTGTTAAATTTTAATAAATTCACATTGGACATCTAAGGGAATAAATATATTGTCACAGACTCTTTGAATAGCACAGTGTGCACTTTATTTATTATTCATATGGAAATTATTCTAGCACTGTTCTGGTCTACAGTACTATGAGAAATTCTAGAAGCATAAGAAGCCAAAACAGGCAGCATTTAACTTAGATCCTCCTGTAAAACTTAGTATTTGAAGATAACTTTTCAAAACCAAAGAAAACTATATTTATTTGGGGAGAGGGGATGAAATACACCTGTTGGTAGGATTTTTAATATATATTCCTGACTATATACATTTAAAAATTAGTGTTCATTTTCCTTTTAATTAATAACAATATGACTAAAATACCGAACTCTTACTATTTATAGGCAGTGGTACTTTGTAAAAGCTATTCTCAGACAATCTTCACAAAATATTCAGAAAAATAAAATTACATTCATTCCAAAGACATAGAATTAGAGGTTTAGAGAGACTTAGAATCTTACTGTCAGGGTGAAGAGGGAAAGGTTCTGATGTTTGTCTCTAAAGTCCATCTCCAGGACATCTTATCTCCCAGAAGGTAGTTTCCTAATCATTTTTATCACTTTAACTTTGTTTTTATTATTTATTTATTTATTTATTTATTTATTTATTTATTTTAGCTCTTCTACCCCCCTTGTATACCAATGACAGTTCCTTTTAAAATTGGGACCAGGGGATTCACATTAAGTCATTCTGCAGAGTCCTTGCTCAACATTCTTAGGAAATTACATCTAAATGTAACCATTTTTCCTCCATCACTAAGGAAGGCATATTTGATGGAGATTCTTATAATCTTAGATATAATTATTTTGAGATAGCAGAATTGTTTGAAAACATTTTGTATAATAAAAATAACATATCCCAGGCTACTTTGACAACCTGAGTTTGATTCCTGAATCCTACAATATGGGAAGAAGAGATAGCTGACTCCTGAAAATTGCCTTTTGAATCTACACACACACACACACACACACACACACACANTTATTTATTTATTTATTTATTTATTTATTTTAGCTCTTCTACCCCCCTTGTATACCAATGACAGTTCCTTTTAAAATTGGGACCAGGGGATTCACATTAAGTCATTCTGCAGAGTCCTTGCTCAACATTCTTAGGAAATTACATCTAAATGTAACCATTTTTCCTCCATCACTAAGGAAGGCATATTTGATGGAGATTCTTATAATCTTAGATATAATTATTTTGAGATAGCAGAATTGTTTGAAAACATTTTGTATAATAAAAATAACATATCCCAGGCTACTTTGACAACCTGAGTTTGATTCCTGAATCCTACAATATGGGAAGAAGAGATAGCTGACTCCTGAAAATTGCCTTTTGAATCTACACACACACACACACACACACACACACACACACGTGTGCGCGCGCACACCATTCTTTCCTCATTCCTTAATTTCTTTTCCTTGAAATGGAGTTTCACTGCTGCCCCCTTGATCTTGAACTCCTGAGCTCAAGCAATCCTCATTTTGTTTATTATCTAAGATTATAGGTGTGAATATTGAGCTTACTTTTCAATTTTTTGATATTTTCCATCATGAAAATCTTGTGTTCAAATTTCACCTTAAACTGAGAAGAAGGTAACTGCATTCACTTCTCTATTTTTTTTTTTCTGGGTCCCTTACTATACCTCTGGCTAGTCTTGAACTTACGACAATACTTCTGCCCCAGTATCCCAAGTCATGCAATAAAAGTAGTTAGCTGCCTCACACAGTTAATAGTTTCATCTTTTATAGGATTTTTGGTTTCATTTTTACTGTTGTTTTTCCACAATGATGAGGGGGCTGAGTTATATTAGACTAAGTGTTTTCAGTATCCCGTTCACAGTTTCTATTTAGATTGCAAAGTAGAAGGTATGGCAGCTTTACTGTGTATAAAATAGTGCATTCTACTTGTGACTTTATAATACTTGCAAAAGCAATGACTAGAAGACACTGTATGGCATCTGCTGGCAGCCAGGGTGTATACCACTCCTGAAACTTGAAAATGAGTTATTTTAGTGATGGAATTCATAGTCTCTTCTCAAGGCAAGACAGTCAGGCCTGCTCCTAAAGAGGCTGTCCATAGGTCTAAAACACAGAGGAAAAAAGTTTTAAAGGTCCTCTTATACCATATTCCCCAATTCCTGTCTTTTAAAATAGGAACTGTGTTGCTTAAGGCTTAGATCTCTGAGCCAAAAGGATGTCCCAATTGCACACAGGATCCCATTACTTTAAGCCTTAAGCTTCACATATACAACTGTATTTGTGTCTACTGAAAGGTCTCTGTAGAGACTCATTGAAGGATCAGATTTCACTTTAGATAAAACTAGAAAATGAGTACAACTCGTCTTTCACAATCTCATACCCCTTCTGGTACTTTTCTCCATTTTGTCTTTCCACTCACAGTCCTAAATCAGATAATTCATTCGCTTTAAATTTTTCTTGTGTTAAGGAACAGATATGATTTCTACAAGAGATTTCAAGCTAATAATTAGCATAGTCCAGTGATGAAATGGTATTTTGCTGAAGTTCATATTTGCTTTTGTTCATTTGTTTCAATGTCTAAAATCATACTTTAACTGTGTCTACCTCCTCTTTACATGTGTCAAATTACCCCATTTTGGGGGCAAACACTTATGATCTTTTATCCTGAAACAGTGCTAAAGTGTCTTATGGTATATAAACACAAAACCAAGGGATCTATATAGAACTAGACATTTACAAACAAGTAAGCAAAATATTTATGGTTTAACTGTGGTTATTACTTTTGCTTTTTCTTTTCAGTTTTCCTAAATTAACCAGCTGTAAGAAACTGGGAGGAAAATGTCAACATATACACTTCTTTGGAATTTATTAATTTTTATTGGTTTTGTTGTTTGTTTGGGGAGTGGTGCCAGGAAAGGTACAGCTTCTTAGACAACATAATGACTGTATTAGTTAGCTTTTCTGACAGCTGCAACAGTATATTTGACATAATGTGAAGGAGGGCCCAATCCAACAGTCAGCCCCATGTGCTTGAGCAGAACACCTTGTCTTTTGGAGTATGTGGTGGAATCAGCTTCATGGTAGATAGGAAACAGAGAAAGGAAACCTAGGAAGGGTTCAGAACAGGTTCTAGCCTCAAGGGCACACTCACCAGTGATTTCCTGGTCTAACTATCTCCATTCTCCTACCTCTCACCATCTCCCCAAGCCCCATTGTCTTAGGAATCCATTAGACATTGCTCCATTGAGTATCTTGCTCCAGGTGTAATGAGTCGGGAAACTCCATTATAGACATCAGATGTTTGCTTTAATGACCCCCCAGGCGTTGTTCAATCCAGGTGACAGAAGTAACTATTATACCAACGAATGTCAAAACACAACAAGAATGAGGTTCTCATGGTTCTCTATCTTTATAAGAACACCAATCTCCCTATTTCTTTGAGAAATGAGAAAAGATAAGGGAAGTTAGATCACTTTTCAATACCAAAGTCAATAAAAAGCCCATTCAGTTTTTATTCAGTTCTGATAGTCATCACAATTGGTCTTCCACACTGATATAAATAGGGGGAAAAGTAAACTATTTAACTTCAAAGTGCTGGTTTACTTTCTAGCAAGTTTAATCATTTCAGTTCTTAAGTTAAAAAAGACACAAAACTTTAGCTTTTCACTCTCAGCTTCCACTTCATGACAGTCATTACCAAGCAAAAAAAATTATTTTTTATAGATAATATGATCATCTAGTGTCACCTGGCACCCCTGCTGACTTCCAGGTGACTAAAATGAGACAATAAGACACTGGGGGAGGTGGTGGTGTCAGAGCTCACTGTTGCTTCCAATATCACTTCACTTCTGTGACTTCAGTTTTCTTCCGAGCTACTGTCTCTGGCTGCTCCTTCCCAGGACTCTGGTGTTAAACTTCCCTCCTTCTGACTCTGGTTATGAATGGCCATGAATTTCTGCCTTTGCTCATCAATAGAGCTTGCTATGATTGAAAGAGTGTCCCCTGAAGGTGTGTTAAAGGCTTGGTTCTCAATTTGTTGCTATTAGCAAGTGAAGGAAACTTCAGAATATGGAACCCAGTGGGAAGAAGGTCTTAGGATATGGAGGCATTTCCTCAAAGGAGAATGTGATACCCCAGTCTCTATATCTCTCTCTGACTCCTGGCTACTGATACAAGTGGTTTGTTTGCCTTACTTACCTGACCATCAAGTGCTGTACTCGAAGGCACAAACAACTCAACATTCAACACGTGGATGTTGAGTGAACATGCACTCAAATCATTACAGACCCCATCAAATAATGCTGTGTTATAACAGAAAGCCCATGACCACACACAACCCAAGGAATGGAGGAGGGAAAGGTAGGTCCCAGAGCCCTGGACAGCAGCAGCCACAGACCCCTGAGGTAAAGCATTTTCTCTAAGTGTCTCTGATTTTGTCATAATGTGGAGCTGACCTATACAGAGCCTTAGCCTTTACTTTCTCCATTTGTAAATTACCTGAATGATTACTGTACTGTACCTTTACTGATTCAGTAGTTTATTTGAAAAATTATATTAATATCTCATTGTATTGCTCAGAAAAATATTCTAAGAAAAATAATTCTAGGAGATGTAATGCATTTTTAGGAATAGAACTGTTTAGGTCTTAAAAGTGCCACTGGATTGGAAGACAAAAGTGACTACATATTTAGGGATTCCACTTTAATCTTTAGAACTGAAAACTGAAGGATTATAAATTCTGGCTTGCATTGGAATACACTTAGTAAATTGTGCTTTTTTCCCCTTCTAGAAATAGTTTATTTCCAGGCACATAATTCCCAAGCTGGAATTTATAAATGAATAAAAGTACTTTTCACGATCTACCAGCAGCTTCACCTAATAAATTCAAACTCTAAATATTTATAATATCATACTGCCATAAGAAAGTAATGTGTGTGTAAAGTCCTATTAAAGGGATGAAACACAGGGCCCATCATTCAAGGAAGGATATGCCTAAACCAGAGTAAGTTTTAACAAATAACTTCCAGGTGTTATAACATTTTTACACAATTGTTTGTGTGTGTGTATGGACACACATGGACATTTATGTGAATTTTATGTGTACAAGTACTGTAGGAGGACAAAAAAAGCATAAGATCTCATGTAGCTGGAATTACAGGCAGTTGTGAGCTGCTTGATGTGGTGCTGGCAACTAAATCCAGGTTCTATGCAAAAGCAGTAATTGCTTTTAATTTCTGAGCCATCTCTTCAGCTCCTCTTGTGTCTTTTAATATGAACTTACTTTCTTTCAAGCCATACCCTTACTGTGGAAGATTCCGTCAGCATCTCCTTGCTCTGTAGCTAGGCTTTAGAAGCAGTGATCATTATAAACCTAGTTTTCACTGTGGCAAAAAGAGATCTTTGGAGGTCCTGGTCCCACATACTTCATATATCACTAAGAGATGATATGAAGCAACAGGATAGAGTGCAAAATATGGAGCAAAACTTTATTAAATTACAGTAAGTGAAGGCCGCATATGTTTGTGTAAAAGCAAAACTGGAAACCATTGACATTTTGTGGTTTTATTTTTGTTCAGTTTAGGGAATGGGTTCCATGTTTCCAATTTCTCTCACTAAAGGAAACTAATCTGTCCATTAAGAATTTGCATTTTCAAAACCTTTCCTTAATGAAATAGGAGTGATTTGCAGAGTTCTTGTGCAAAGGTATCTTAGTGAAACCAATTAATAAGCCATGAATGGCTTAAGAGATTCTGCTTATATTACTGAAACATTAAAATTAATTTTAAGGAAGACTTGAGAATATTTTCAAAACTATTTTTCCAAAAGAAAAGACAGAAAATAGATTTAGCTATTATTTCTCCAAAACAATCGTTTTGTGGAACTGTGTGGCTCCAGTTACTGGGAGCCTGTTGTGTGGGTTTAGAGTTTAGAGGAGAGAAGGTGTTTTCTCTTCTTCCCCAGAGAAAGAGAGTAGATTGCACCAAGTATTGCAGCCCTGGGGTTGCTTCTTTGCAGTTATCTGCAATGAGGCTTACCATTTGTCTTTCTGGAGGACCAAACCAAGATGAGGGTAGTAAGGAACCTCAAAGTGAAAACTTCAAGAGACAATAATCCGGCTTGATATTATTTTAATGCATTGTAGGCAAAAGTTAAATTTAATGGAAAAGAGGGGGCTTGGGCATCATAGACAGCAATACAAAAACCCTGTGAAAGACAGATTCTGATTTGAACAACCCACTCTCATCAGCCTTACCTCTGACCTGACCCCTAAGCTTTCAGATAGAGGTCCTACAAAGCTGAAGTGTGTGCCTCTGCATGTACCCACCTATAGAGTCTTTTTGCCCCATCTTTTTGAGTTGAAACAAAGCAGAGTTTTCTCTGAATGCACTGCTTGCGGTCCCTCAGCCATGTGATAACACTTAGCCTTTGCAACCAGAGACTCTAGTGGGTCAGTGGAGTCCACAGCATGAGTCCGGTGATTCCCAGCACCCAGAGCCTGCACCCAGGTGGGAGAGGAAGCTGCAGGTATGACCATGAGGAAAGCTGAAGAGACAATGGACATGCGCTCCTGTCTCCACCTCCAGGAAATTGAGTTGGGAGAGTCAGTGCTCATAGAGCTAGGACAGATGGGGAGACACACAGCCTGGAGCTGGAGAGGCAGTCTGTCGCAAGGTGGCAATCCCTGCACACTCGGCACGGAAACGGGGAGAGTGTGCAGCTGGAGAAGAGGCTGCGGCTTCTTTGTGGCCAGCGGAGGACTGGCAGTATAACAGGAGCAGAGCCAGCAAGAAGGGAGAACCATCAGAAACACGCAGGATACCGGAGCCACCCAAGCAGCTGCCGCTCCTGTAGATTATCCTGGAGCATGAGCATGGCTTGGGTCGCAGAAGCCTTTCTGGATGTGTTTTTGTTACTGCTGCTGCGGCTTTCTGCTCAGATGGGGCCCCTAGTAGCAGCAGGAGATCCACGTAAGTACAGCGAAATGCTTAAAACTTGAGCTACCCTATTTGGAAAACTTTGCATTTAATTCCTAGTCATATTTGGACCCGGAACAGTAGAGCATAGGCCTGGGAAAAATAAAGAGCGTTTCAAATAAGCCTGTTCAATTGCAACCTGAAAAGTAGAATTAATTTCCTCTTTCCTCTTTTGAGAGGGTCTAAAATATGTAATATGTATTTTATTTATCTATCTTTTACTCATATGTCTGAAGAACCATTGAGTGAGTTAATGTTTTCACAAAAACAAAAAAAAGCAGCATAGTTAGGAATTGATTGGCAAATGCTATCATTTATTTCCTTTGAGGATTAGAACAATTTCAAGGGATTAAGTCCATCAGAGAAATGACTAGCAGGCATTACATCATCCTGCATCAGTTTAGCTGTTATTAGCTTACAGTTTTGCAGACCTTGGCAGTTTCAGAGTTAAGATGTTAACTAACTCTTAAATACTGCAGGGATGGAGCACCTAAATTTTATAGGTCAAATTTAAAACCCATTTCTCAGGGGGGAAAAAAAACCCTCTAGATATTCCCTTAACAGAAGAGTTTGTTTCTAATAGTATAAAAGTTCTTGCTTAAAAACAAAACTTTGCTAGTCTTTCTCTAGATGCCAATATTTTACATTTTAAAAATTTGTCTTTGGGAGCTGTGCTTCTGATTTGGAAAAAACATCTAGTAATGTTTTATTTGTAGAACTGTCAGTAGTCTAGTGAAGTAATGAAATTCTGAACAGTGCGGAAAACAATATTTTTATCTTACACGAAAATGTAAAAATATTCTTAAATTAAAATTCTATTGATTTAATCCAACCATGAGTTTAGAATTTAAAAAAGTATTTCTCCTTGAATAAAATAACTTTTTAAAATGAAGGTTCTCTTTCTTTTGACAATTTCATACATGTGCATAATGCATTCTAGTTCCTCTCCCCTCCCATCCCTATCAACCATGTCCTTTCTTACTGATCCCTTCCCCAGATTCATGACTTTGGTTTGGTTTGTTGACTGTTTAATCATGACCATCCATGTCACCACCTGGTTGAAACTATATTTTTCTCTACCCTCAGCTTCCAAGCCTTCCAGTCCAGACCTCTTCAACTCAGCTAATAAATTCTAGTTGTCGTATTTATAAATACAGATCACTAAAGGGCAGGGTCCTTTGGAGGCAACACTCAGCATTCAACTCAATACTCCTTAAGAAATTTGTCAAACTCCAAGATTCTTCATCACCGAATCCTGAAGCCAGGGTAATTCCCACGTCTGATAGTGTGGTCCCTGTACTGAACACCAATACTCATGCCTTGCTCATTCAACAGTTTGTACTAATTTAAAAATATCTATCCCACACTTTATATAAATTACAAATAAAATGAAATTTAATTTTGTTTCATGGGAAGTATTTATTAATAAAGCAAAGATGATTAGGTCAGACCAAGTTTGATAGGTCCTAAAACTGAATCTGTGAAGAAATGGAGTAATTGTAGGGAAAAAAAAAAAAGTAATTCAGTAATAATCATGTAGAATATACAACAAGTCACTAGAGGGCACTCTTACTATTTGATAAGTAGCTTCAAAAACCTGGCTTGAGAACAGAAGTGAGGACACAGGAGCATCACCTTACCCAGTTTTGTTCCATAGTTATTACTTCTCACTTGCAGGATTAGTGGTATTGACAATAGTTTGCTTAGAATCCAATGGGAGGATAGAGGCCAGCAGAAGCTAAGTTGTTCTTTTGTACAGCGAGCATTCTGTGGGAAGGATGGGAAGCATCTGAGATGAACTGTGTTGAACACATGAATACATGTTCAAATGAGCTTGCCAGTGAACTTGGTTGACCCTGGCCAGGTACTGGATGGCACTTAAAGTTTCAGTACTAATATTTAGAGATTTCCTTTTTTAGCTGACAAAATTTTAGTATTTCCATATTTGGTATTTTCCTATTTATTCCAAATTACCCTTTAGACTGAATAATTTTTCCAGATCAAACAATACAATCAACAAAAATGAGAACATCTTGAGTACCAGTTTTAAAAAGGTCAATATTGGCATTTGAAAATATCCTTCCTATGTAGACACTTCTTAACACTATGTTCAACTGGTTTTCCAGAAACAAAATTAGCCATTCACCCGGGCATCCCATGGCTAGTGGCATGAAATGAGGTCATAAAAAAGTATATTGAACATTTAGCCTTTTGGGAATCCTGTGCATTTCATTTGAAAGTTAGTTGACTGACAATTACATAGGAAATTTTTATGTTAAGAAAATATTGCTTAAAGGGAACTATTCTTATCCTAAATTCCAACAGTCCTCTTTTTTTTTCTTATCTGTTTTGTGGTTGTTGTTTGATGCCTATTCTGAAATTTCCTACATCCTTCTCTGTTTCTGAAAATACTTAGAGTAAACTTCATTCTTCACACTTTAGCATAGTTCCTGATAAAAGAAAAGCACTATGTAAATCACCTGTTTTCCTTCAGAAAGTGTTTTTTTTTAATGGAATTTGAAGGACAGACCCTTTGAATTCTGTATTTTATTTGTGCTGTTTCCTCTGCCCTTCATTCTATCACTAACTGCTAAGGATCTGAACCAAATCCTGACTTCATCTCTCCACATAGTGGCTATTTCTGCGCTGTTATCATTTCTTTCTTCACACCAGGGCATCATGGTGAGAGGCAGGAGGAGTAATGTAATGGTGTATGGTCTCCTTTTATCTTAGTTTGATCAAAATTGGTGCCCATCAGTAGGTCTGATTATTCTCATAATTTATCTTAGAGCTCTCTTTCCTGTCCAGTCACTCTGTCTTCATACCTAGAAGTCAGTGAAAGTTCACTTAGTACCCATATATTACCTACAAAAAAATGGAAAGAGTAATGAAAAGGATTCAGCTCTGACTGCCAAACCTAAAATTATGTAACACAATAGTTGAGTGAATTTCACAGAAATGCCTATAATCGGTAAATATTTTGTGATAGAAACAATTGTAACTCTTTTTATTGGTTTTGTGGTTTGAGAAAGAGTAACTTTTCAGTGGGTTGGTTTAGTCATTGTATTGCTAAACTATTTAAATGTTTCTTTTTCTCAATAGTTTTATTTTTCTAGATCATATGTTAGGCTGGGAAAAGAAAGACAAATAATTACATGAAGAGTGATTGAATTCATCTAACAATTGACACTTTGAAATATTTTGATATTATAGACATAGGATATAATGTCAAATGGAAAAATGAACATGTAATGTTGCAAAACTGTCTTTTCCTGTATAGGTATAATTCTTGTGCTAATTTGAACTATTTTGCACATGAAAAAAGTTCTCACCTAATTAAGAAAGTCTTAGAGCTTTTGAGGTTTTATAGGATAACTCATTACAAAGCCTAAAATGTGCAAACATTGCTAAAACTGAGGAAAAGTTTGGGATTTTCCAATAGAAAAAAATATTATTTAGCTGTAAGAAAAATAACCAATTTACCTTCTTCTCTTCTCATTATCTGTTAACAATTAATTATGTCTGAAATTATAGTAAAACAATAAAAGTGCCACATAGACTTTCAAATAGTATGAGAAACAATGTGACAATGATTTGTTATTTTTATGCATAAAAATCAGCATAAGATGCTTATTAATAAAGCCTGGCTTCTTGAAAATTTATTTCAGTGTGATAATGAATTACACTGAATAAACATCACTTTTTTCTTGTTACTATTGGGAACAACAAATGAAATTTACTTTAAAAAATCTGATTATATGCATTGAGAAACCATTCTCCAGGGGTCTCTAAAATTTTTTTTCACACTTTGGAAGTGAGACATCATCTTTTTAATATTGTTTGCAGAACGCACAGAAAATGACATGTTGTTCTTACTAATGGTAAAAAAATAAAGCTAAGTTCCCTCAACTCAAGGTTCCTTTCCTGCATTACAACCTACTATGTGTACAGATGTCCGTGAGTACCTATCTGCTACCCACCTTGGGACCTGGAGACGTTTTTATGCCCATGGTGTTTGCTCTGCTGTGATGAATAAGGTCTTTTTCTTTGACCTGGAAGTCTTTGACTGATACCTAGGAAACTGACCGGCTAAATGTATAGCTTATATGTAGGAAAAGATAGCAGAGACTTTACAGTGCTTGACAACACTTGTCTGTGACATAATCTTCTGCTTTGCAGCTATAATTTAACACAAAATAGAAAATAGTAAGGTGCTATTACCTACATATTAACAAACATTTTATGTAAAAGACATTTATTGTTTCTGGTATCACAGCTGATGCTGTCTTGAGAAGAGGCATGCAACTCTCCTGTTTAATAGCAGGGTCTAATGCACACATTCCATCCAGGTTTTTTTTTTTTTTGCTGTGGCAAAGTTCATCTCATTAGACACTAGAGTTGTTAGTCAAGTTTGTGGGTGGTGAGGTGTGTGTACATATATGCATTGTGTGGTGCAATTTGTGTGTGTATGTGCCATGTTTGTATGTGTGTATGTGTGTGTGTGTGGTGTATACATGCATGTGTATGTAGGGTGAGAAAGGAGGTAGGTGTATGGGTACATGTGTGTGTGGTGTGTGGTATGTGTGCATAGTTTGCACACGTTGCACACAGATGTCCTTTCCTTCTTTATTCCTTGTAGCATGTATATGTTTAACTAGTATAAAACTATACTTTCTCTGAAGGCTTAGCTTGTGAAGGGAAATGTACATGTAGTCTGTTCTGGGGGCCGAGACCAAAGGTGGATGCTGATGTCCTCCTGTCTCCACATGTACACACAAACACGCACAGATGCAAATGCTCTATGATGCTGAAAATAGCCTTATACTCCTGATCACTATTCCTGCTACCTCCACCTCTTAAACACTGGAATTACAGGCAAACACCATCACACCTGACTTAAAAAGTGAGAAAAAAGTTTAAATGTAAGAGTTACTTTTTGTTTCAAAAGATAAAGTAATTTCTTTAGATAACTTTGAACCATCCAGAGTAAAGAAAATCAGCTTGTCACATTCAAAAAGAAACTAGATGCTGGAGAAGAAATCTCTGCACATTTAAAGCCTTTTCCTGTCTCAAAAGTGAAAACTTAACACAAGTGCCTGGCAGCCTCTAAGTCCTAAAAGAAATAGAGAGCGGCGAACAACGCACCCATGGCCAAGATTAAGGCTCCGACCTGCGCAGCAAGAAGAAGGAGGAGCTGCTGAAACAACTGGACGATTTGAAGGTGGAGCTATCCCAGCTTCGTGTCGCCAAGGTGACAGGCGGCGTCGCGTCCAAGCTCTCCAAGATGCGAGTTGTCCGCAAATCCATTGCCCGTGTTCTCACCGTCATTAACCAAAGGAAAACCTCAGGAAATTCTACAAGGGCCAGAAGTACAAGCCTCTGGACCTGCGACCCAAGAAAACTAGAGCCATGCGCCGCC
>LOEQ01009556.1:14289-38913 GCA_001685075.1 Bramus lutescens
GCAGCGGAAGGAGAGGCTGTACCCGCTACGCAAGTATGCGGTCAAGGCCTAATGAAAGGGCAATAAAGTGCAAGACTGGCTAAAAAAAAAAAAAGGAATAGGTAAAGTGAAAGAACCAATCAAATAAGGGTGATGAGATGCTGAGAGAGGTCGTCCCTTTCAGGCAAAAGGTTTTCTATAACAAAGGCAGGCCCCACAGACAAAGTAGTCTCAGACTCCCAGACAAAGAAGGT
Organism: Bramus lutescens; assembly: GCA_001685075.1. NCBI lineage: Eukaryota > Metazoa > Chordata > Mammalia > Rodentia > Cricetidae > Bramus > Bramus lutescens. The sequence continues at coordinate 14,523 of LOEQ01009556.1, forward strand.
CTTAAATCTCAAATGTTTCTAAGGAGGAGGCAGGGGTGTTGTACTGCAAAAATTCAGGCTTGGTTAATACGTTAGCTGTGTGACAGGACCAGTCGTGGATGCATAGATGCAGAGCAGGCTTCAGTTAATGCGTGACATCAGTCAAGCTGAGGGAACCCTGGGTGGCGGGGGGCTGGGAGTTACTTCTGACCAGTCTATAGCCCTGTATGGTTAGGGTTTGGCGACCTTCAAGGCTCGAGTTTGGTAACAAGTTCTACTGCCAGGAATCTGTTCTTTGAGGCTTCTGTATTTACCTCAGTACTTAGGGTATGGAGGAAACCTGTGGCTCCTAGACCTCAGCTGGGTTATCACTGATTTCCAGCAACAACTATTTCTATAAAAAGAGAAACAAAATATTTGAATAAATTTTTCTGTGTTATCCACAGACATTAAGATGGCCACACAAGTATAGGTCAGGACACCCTCCACCACACTTGCCACTAACTTTGATCATCAGAAACACTGATGAACTTCAGCCTTTACCTTCCCTAAATAATGAGCTCTTAAACCTGACTGTATAAAGATGGTTTATTAAGGACTTGATTTACTTAACTTGATAAGCAATGTCTAACACACCAAATAACTAACACATTTTTGTGAAGTGAGCAGGTCTTTTTTATGGCTACAATTCATTATTTGTATAATTCTTTGTATTCATAAGGATATGGCTGACATTTGCTGTTTACTATATTTCAAGGTAATATTATTATAAAAAGAAGCTAAATGTATCTTCTGGGAAGAAAGAATTGTTCTGCATTAGAAAGAAGAAAATTAAAAAAGGGAATAACACACTCTTCTCACCAACTTAGAGGCTTAATCCTAAGGTAGCATTTTTTTATTTCAAATATCTTTATTATAACAACATATATTACAGATTGAGGTGATTGGATATTCTGTTTAGTGTCTGACAAGGTGTGAGTTAACTTTGTCTTCATCTAGTTCCCCAGTAGTCCAGAAGCTAAAAACTTGCGGATGCTGTTGGGAGGTGATAAAATCTTTGGGAGGCACTAGGTAGTTATCAGCTTTTAACAAGCTTGAAGATCATTGATGATGAATCCTTCCTGTAATCAGTGGCTTATAAAGCCAAACACTGATACTACCGAATTCTAGTTGATGCTTGGTATCTGCAGCCTCTACCAATCAAAGCAAGAAGGGGAGGAGAGATCAGGCTTGTGGAAATGAGATAAAAACTACCCATCTCAAAGAAAGGTGCTCCTCATTATCCTAAAGAAGATGATATCAAATTTCCTGTGGTTGTGGTGAACAAACCCAGTGCTTGGCTGAGTTCTTCATCCACAAATTCTTTGACATCATTGGCAGATCTGCAAGAGAAGTTTGCTCTCTTATCCTTAAAAATCAGCTTCAAGATCCATATCCTGTGTTCTTATTAATACACTAATTTTGCAAGTTAAAAAATGATTAATGGATAAAGGAAGAGAGGATGACAATTGTGCCTCTTTCAAGTTTTAAATATTACCTGAAAGAAAATCTGCAGATTAGACAAAAAAAGGGGAAGCTGGTTGCAGCAAAGGCTGGTTGAGGCCCATCAAGGGAAGGATGTTTCCTTGGCTATATTTATAGATTCATTTTTATTCTTTCTTTCATTTTAATCCGCTCCTTTGCTTGATTACTAATTCAAAAAAGAGGGGAGGGGGTCTGTCAATCACCTGGATGGGAAAGCACCTCTCAGGAAAATTGTCTGTTTGAGACTTTATGACACAATATAAAGCCTGTTTAATAATGTGACTCCGGCCCATGGTCTCATTGGTCATTGTTCACTCTCACCCTTGAGAGTATTCAGCTTGATCTTGCTATAAACTCCACCTGTCTTCCAAGTGTAAGCCCTGAATTCTACTGGCAGAAAACGTGAACTGGGAAAGACGTGAGATCCCAGTAACAATTAGGAATGTGTTCTTGAAGGGTTTTGTGGGACTCTGACTCCATTCTCTTCCTCTCTTCCTCTCTTTGATCGTAGGCTTATGTTAGAAGCTGTTTTCTCTACTGTGTGCTCTGACCATGCATGGTTCCTTGCCTGCCCCACTGACCCAAAGAAATGGGACCGACCCACTATGGACTGAAATCTCCAAAATGGAGAACCAGAATAATCTTTGGTCATTGTAAGTTCATCGCCTCAGGCATTTCGTTATAGTGACAAAGAGCTGACTAACATACCTGAACATCAAGGTCCAAGTCCAAGTTCATCTCTCTTAGTAATAGAAGGAAATTTTTTGCCTCTGAAAGACTGGGATCCCATTTCCCTGCTAGTGGACCAAAGAGGTCTCTCTGCTCATTCAAGCCATCCTTGTTACTTGTTATAAGGCCCCTTCATTACAGAATCTGTTACATGGAGAGCTCCTCATATGTTAAACTTCACTGACTTCTCCCACCAGCGAAAGAGAATTTTCTGCTTTTAAATTAAGTGATTCAGTCAGTCCCCACAGTAAGATCATATACTATAACACAATTGCCATAGTTTTATTTCCATTGCTCTAATAAAATGCCCTTACAAAAAGCAACTTAAAAAAAGTTTATTTAACTCACAATCCCAAGCCACAGTCAGTTTCTGCAAGGAAGTCACAATGGCAGGAACTTAAGACAGTGTCACCTGACATCCACAGTCAAGAGCAGAGAGAAATAAATGTAGTGTGCTAACTTGATTGTACTCAGATCAATTTCTCAAGATCTATCTCTCTGCCTGGGGAATGTTTCCACCTACAGTGAGCTGTGTCTTCCTATATCAATAAACTTAATTAAGATAATCCCCAAAGACCTGCCCATGGGTCAACCCAATGTAGACAGCCCCTCACTGAGATTCTCTTCACAGATGGCCCTAGATTTTAACAAGCTAACAATTAAAGCTTACTATCACACAATGGAAATGCCAACTCATTCTCTTCATAGGCTCTAAGGGATGAGGGTGTGAAGTCTTGGGCTCACACAGAGGAAATATAAGCTCAATATCCTGTGTTCCTATTAATGCACTAATGTTGCAAGTTAAAAACTGATGAAGGATAAAGGAAGAGAGGATGAAAATACATAAGTACTCTTCATCTCACCTACTGTTCTTTATCCTCAACAGAACCAATCACAGTACATGGACCCATGCTTTAAAGGAAGACCCCAATAACAGAATCCTTGCTGGCTCTTCAGTATACACATACACACACATGCATGCATGCAAGCACACACACATACATATCACAGGACAGACCTCAAAAACAATTGTAGAGTATTATCTAGCAATGCCATTAGTGGCAAAATTCTATGGACAATTTCAGTCACTTCCTACTCTTGCATTGTTGATGATGTTTGATAACACACTTCTATTGATTTATAAAAGTTAAAATTGTTTTTATCATTCCCCTTCTCCCAAATAAAGAAATGATAATCATCTATATTAATTTGGACTCCATACCACTACATCTGCTTTTGTGTGTGTGTGTGTGGGGGGGGTTCCTATGCATTTGTGTGTTTAAATGTGAGTCTTTGAGTGAACATCCAAGAACAACTTTGGATGTTTGTTTGTCATTGTGCACTCCAAAAGAATTCATCTATGAGCTTCTAGGGGTTCTTCTGTCTCCCTTCACATCTCTCCGTAGGGCACTGAGATTACATAGGCACACTAATGTACCTGCTTTATATGGGCTCTGGAGATTGGCACAGCAATATCTCCACTAAGCCATCTCCACATCCCTTTCCTTGTTATCTCTCTTTATTTTGGGGAAAGCAGATCATTATTATAAAGCTAATTTAAAAGTGAATTTGGCATGATGACTGTGCAGTCAATAACAAGACAACTGGGCCTGATTCCCACTTTGGCCATGGAGGATTTACAGTATTCTCAGATGCATTCTGCATTTCTAATTTGTGCCTGTAATTTTTCAAGTTTGTCACAAAGAAAACACATGCATAAATTAATAAACACAAATGATCAGCAGTACCAACTGTGAGATCAGTAAGAAACTGGTGGAGAATTATGAATCAGGTCTTCTTAGGTCCCTCTGAGATCTTCTAAGTCCCACTGAGCTCTATTTTCCCTCTATTTTAATTTTTAATTCTCTGATTCTATGTTTCTGTCTCCTTTTTTAAAAGTAATATACTAAACAAGACTAAAATATGCTCGGACATATTTTTGTTGATATAAAATGACCACAAAAAGAAATGATCAGGGGTCAAGGAGATAGGTCCATGAATAAAGAGCTTGCTGAGAAAACATGAAGACCTGAGCTTGAATCTAGGGTCCATGTAAATCGGGGCACAGTAGCTCCTATCTGTAATCCCCGTTCTCCTGCAGTGACATGGGACATGGTGACAGGAGAATCTCCAGAAGCTCAGGACCCAGTCATCCTCATGTGAGTAGTGGCCAATAACAAAGGAGACCCTGCCTTAAACAAGCTGGAAGTCCAGCATTGACATTCAAGATTGTTCTCTGACTTCCACACACTAGTTGTGCCATATATAGGCTACCACTCACATGTAGCACACACACACACCACACCACACCACACCACACCACACCACACCACATCACATCACATCACATAATTAGAGAGAAAGGGAGAGAGAGACAAAGAGAGAGGAGACATTTCTGTAAACACAACACTTCTCATTTATTTTATGCAATGGAATTAAAACCAAAAGCCAAACAGGTACAGCCAGAAATCTTGAATTTTCTGAATGACAGAATTGATAGAATATACACAATAGAAATAGACAACAAAATATGTCAAATTATACCCCCAAAAAACTTCAGTGGCATTAATTTCACAAAGAAAATCCTCAGGGTAAAACAAGAGTTGCCTATGGGATCTATAGAAGCATGATGATTATTTTAAGCCTTGCATTTCAGTTAATTCCAATAACAAATCAAAGAATAATGTTTCAGGCATGAAGAAGCACTGGTCACTGTAGAAGCCCTTTTGGGAGAGGCATTGGAAAGCAGGGGGCAAGCAAAGGGAAGGAAATGCAGAAATGAAACAAGCTTCCACAAAGTACAAACAACACTGCCAGAAAAAGACTGTCATTCTGAAATGTGAATTCTACTTCCAAAATTCTTGGTACTATATGTCTGTGAAGGTCATTTATGTATTTCACTTTCAGAGTCACAAGCAGCAACACACCACTCCAAACAGTAAAATTTTTAAAACCGAATTTTTTATTTAAAATTTGAAGTCTTAAAGCACTTGGAAAATTCAAGTATATCAGGCTAGGGATTTAGAGTACTTGCATTTCACAAATGAAGCCTTGGGTTTGAGTCTCAGCACTGCACATATAAGGTATGGTGAAGTATGCCAGCAATCCCAACATTTAGAAGACAGAAACAGTAGGATCAGAAATCTTATGATCTCATTTTGATAGAGGGGATGTTGTCAGAATGATGATGGATTAATGTAGAAGAGGATTAGCGAAAGAGAATCCATCCATTGCTGGTGAGGTTGTAATTAGCCTTTATCTCTATTTATATAGTGATCCCTCCAAAAAAATCTAAAGATAAAATTCTCATACAACATACTACTCCTGAGAATACAACCAAAGAAAATGAAATCATTATGTTCAAAATATATATGCATTCCCATGTACATTGCAGTACTAATTCAAATAGTCAAGATATGAGGTGAAAATAGATACCAACAAATGTGGTATATATACAGAATAAAATACTATGAAGCCATATAAAAAGGAAACTTCTATTTGCATAAACAGAGTTGGGACTAAGGTCATTATACCCATGAGAGTTATCAGAAGACAATGAATAAACCATGATATATCAAGTGAATTTTTTTTAAATCATGTACAGGCATTTTGCCAGCATGTAAGTGCACCATGTATATGTCTCATGCCCAAGGAGGCACTGGATCCCTGGAACTGGAGTTACAGGTGGTTGTGAACTGCCATATAGGTACTAGAAATCAAACTTGGGTCCTCTGGAAGAGCAGCCACTGCTGGTAACCTCTGAGCCATCTCTCTAGACCCAAGAGCAACTCTTAAAGCACATAAAAATGTCTATTCTCTTGTCTAAACTCTATAAAATTTAACTTTTATTTCTGTATCTCCTTATTGTGTGTATTTGATCTCTACAGGTAGAGGTCAGGTAGTCCCTTCTTATTCTGGTCTATACTCTGGAAGCTAATATAAATTCTCCAGACTTTTTTAGGTCCCCTCTCTGGCAGAGATATGGGAGAGAAAAATTCCACTGTACCCAATGATATTCCTCTGATTTCAATTTCTCAAAGCAGTTGTTTTACATCCCTAAATGTCTTGAGCTTAAGACGGTCACAAAACCATTTAACAACTCCATTGAAAGTCCAAAGAAATAATTGAACATATTTTATAATATGAATAACTCATACTATCTTTTGTTCTGTTCTCAGGCTTTGGGTTCTGATATAAATCATCCTGTGTAATTGAATAAGACTATGATACTCTACTTACATGGAAATTTATTCTAGTCCCTGTTTGATGTGTACTTAAAATATTTACACTGGAGGTTATCATAAATAATGCTGTGATTGGCTGATTGTTAAAAATATTCTATCTTCATCATTCTTAAGGACACTTCTAGATATCTAATTTTTATCACACTTTCAATGAGTATAAATGACTCCTAAAACTGTGTTATTACCTGCCACCTTGTCCTTTCCGTGCGTTTAGGAATTTATGACACTAGTACTATATGTGTTATTGTTCCCCAGAAACTAAGAGTTTTTTATTTAATCAATATGACAGGGAAAACAGATGACTTGCTATGCTTTCCAACTGTGTGCTATGGAACCAGTAAAATAGCTCAGTGGATAAAAGTTCCTGCTGCCAATTTGACTCTACAAAATTCTTAACTACAGTATTTGAATAGTCTTAGTGACTTCTAAAGTAAAACAAAAACAAAACCAGCTATGTGAATAACTTATCCTTTCATGGGAGACTAGTAGCAAGTAATGAGAGATTCAAAAACCATCTTCACATCTGGGGATATGACTCAGTGGGTAAAATGCCTGCCACACAGCACAAGGAATTTAGTAGTTCAGATTCATAGCACCCAGTTGAAAGCCAGGTATAGTGCTGCGTACCTGTAACACAGAGCTGGAGGTTGAGAGAAAAGACAGGATTCCCTGGAGTTAACTGACCAGTCAGCCTAGCTGAACCACAGCTCCAGATTCAGTTAAAGACTTCAAACAAATGTAGAGAGCATTGTTGGAGAAGACATCCAATGTCAGCCTTTGGCTTACACACACACACACACACACACACACACACACACACACACACACACCCCAGGGGGCAGCGGGAAGCACATATACCACATTCCAAAAGAGAAGAAAAGAAAAATGTGAAACATCTTGACGTGACAAGTGGCTATGAGTTTCCAGTCCTGACAGAGAGGAGAGGTCCTGTACATCCTGAAACAAATGATTGGCTCAAACAACAAAGCTTTAAAGTACCAAGTCTCCCACCTCACCACCTCTCACAGTATATGGCCGGCCCCAGAAGCAGCTTTTTAAGTCTCCTGAGTATTTTCCTAGGCATTTAGAAAAATTCAGGTTTCATCAGCCACACTTGGTAACTGTCTGTTCTTTTATAATCCTAAGAAAAAATAAATGTTTCCCTCCCAAATTTGTATCATAACAGCTGTCTGACTGTCCCTTTTGTTTTCCTGAAACCTCTTTTTTGGTATTATTCAATAACACAATATACCATGAGGATTTATCAGAGTCCATAATTTCTTGTCTGGAAAATGATGAATATTGATCGCTAAGGCCTAGTTCAATACAACATCCCAAGTATATAACCATTCATTAATATTATGTCAATATTTCAATAACTGTTTTTAAAAAGCCTAATTTGTGAGATAGTTTTAAAAGCAGCTTTCTTTGGTCATCATTATTCACACTGGTTACTACAAACACCTTCAATCTATGATTTTCAAATCATAATCTATCATTATAAAAAGAATTCTCAGGTTGGTGGTTCAGAAAGAAAATTACTAAGTACATAAAATGGGTTTGGAAGAGAGTAAGGAATCTCTAAGTATCATTCACTATTCCAGCTACCTGAACTGTCAATCAAGTATGACTAAGGCATCAGCCCCATGCTCATTTACATTCTATTAGCTCTTAAGCATAAATATTCTTTAGTTATTTTTAATTTCTTTAAGTACTAGGGATCCATGTCCTACCTTGCAAAATATGTGTTTATGAGAAGTCTTGTTGGTCAGCATACCAGGGTCCACAAAGCCCAGACCTACAAGGAGAAACAAACCAATTGCCACACTGAGACTCAAATTCTACCGCTGGTGTGGCCACTGGTGGCAAGTGTGGGATGTTCTAACATCTAACAGGATGGTATTTCCTTCCATATTTCTTGTTTATTATTTGAAAAGTACTTCTTTACTTCTTACCCTGTGGAGGAAATGACAGACAAGTGAGCAGTGAAGCAAGATACAGCCATGGTTCCAAGGGACTGGATATCTAAGTGATGGTGATGATATTTGGGTGACTATGGAGAGACGACACACAGTGGATATAAAAAGCACAGAATGGCTGCCTTGTAACAAGAGCTTCAAGATGATATCAAGATAGACGTCACCATGTTGGTCTCAGAAAGGGAAGTCAGGCCTGCTGCCCAGGAACTTTCACACGCCTGATGACATAGGAAAGAGCAAGAGGCCAGGTTATGTTGTCCCAAGAACAAGACAGCAGAAGGGTGATCTTGAATCTATGATCCTGTTCACCACCTTTGGAACCTGGATCCACTTCCATGATCTGGCCAAGCTCAGTTTCCTACAGGAGGGCACAGGTAGATAAAATGGAGAGGAGCTGTTGATAGAATCTCAGAAGCAAAAGCTTAGAAACAGAAAAAGGAAAACTACTTTGGAAAGATCTTAAAGTTGTGGCATTATTTATATAAGTAATACTAAACCAGGGTGCTTTAAATAACACCAAGAGATATTTTGTAGGGTTGGGGAGACAATTCAGACAGTAAAGTGCTAGTCATACAAATATGAGGGCCGGAGTGACCTTCAGCATCCATGTTAAAAGCTGGACCATCGTGATATGATGTTATTATCTTAGTGCTGGGAGCATAGACAGGAGGCTCCCTTGAGAGCTATAGCCTGAAAAGTCTGGCCAAATCTGTGAAAGTTATTATTGGGAGAAATAGAAGACACTGGACACGGAACATCAACATCTGATTTCCACATAAATGTGCACAAATGTTAATGTATGGCTCTGTACATACACATGCACACAAATCATAATAATAAATAAGATTTTTCATGATTGGTAGATAGGCAAAGAGGAGTATGGGCAATCTGGAAAAGACAGAGTATAGAGTATATAAAAAGAAATGAAGATTGGGGTTCCTTCCAACTTGATTCACTCTATAGAAGAATGATTTTTCTAAGAAACAAAATCATGGAAAATTGAGAGTGATGAACAAATTCAAGAGCGAAAAAAAAAAAACCAACAATGGACCTGGTGACATCCACCTTTAGTCCCAGCCTGGTCTACAGATCAATCTGTACCAGGACAGCCAGGGCTTCATCAAAGTCTTTAGAAACTTGCATTTCCAGAAAGAATCAGAAACAATGTAAAAGTTGAAAGGGCTGGAGCTGTTATTACATTTTCAAATTTCCATTTGACATTCCACATTCCTACTGTATGTAGAGCCAACAAGACAGGAAACTGGAGGAAGAGACGGGCTTCATGTATAGGGAGATGACTGGTCTGCGGCTGTGAAAAAGTTGAGTCCTGTGAGTGTCTCTAAAAGTACTAATAAGACAGATTTGAGGATTTTGTTAAGAAAGAAAAAAAAGACAACCCGCTTGGCTCAGGAAGCTGAGAAAATTACAAGATTCACAGGATACTTCCCAAAGATTATATAAGTGGTAGCTGGCCAAGTTTTCATGAGCATTTCTGAGGGGCACCATGCAATACTAATAAACTCAATGGTTCACCAATTCAGACTTTGGTGAAACCATTTCTTGAGTCTGCTATTAGTGCCTGATCTAGGATGAATAGATGTTTGTTCACAACTCCCAGGAAAATTCACACAACATCCTATAAACTATAAACACAACATTCTATAAAACTGAGACAAAAATACTATCTATATAAGAACTACAGAAAATATACTTGATTAAGTATTTATGCAAAAAAGCCTCAACAGTGAGCTAACAGATATATAAACCACAATACACCATACCAAAATGTGTCCTAGAGACCTTTCTTCACAGAGGAGAGTTCCATGTGTCGCTTTTTATAATGCCCAGTGATATCCTTCTGTTACACTCACCATACTAGTGGAGGCTTTGTAGCTGTAAGGCAAAACTGAAGAGAAATACAACCTGAACGATGTGTAAAAATTTACAGCTAAGACAAACAAATTAAAATAGCTGAAACCCTTCAGCTCTTCTGCATCTACCATCCCTGCTTTGCTGGCAGATGACCTCTGTCGCTAAGAAGATTGATTTCCTCTTTTATTTAGAGGCTGTCAGATTATATACCTGCTCCTCCAGGAGAGGATCCAGGCCTGAGCTAATGGAGTGTGAAATGAGAGGGGAGAAACAGAGAAGGATGCGGCTAGAGCTTTTCATTCTGATTGCCCACAGGTATTTTGTAGAAGAATGAAGACATGCTTAGAGAATTCAGTGATGATAATTTCAGTAGCACCTAAAGAACATTGCATGCCTATGCCTGAAAGGATCCTTTCCAAAAATGATTCTAAGAGTATTTTACTGTTTGTATGCTGTGTGTCACCAATGAGAGGTTAAGATGTATTAGCCCTAGTTCCTCAGAAAATGGAACTTAATGAAAAGGCCTATGTGCAGCCCTTTCCTAACAATGTGTGATCCCTGGGGTAAAGGCAAGCAGAGCGAGGTAGGAGGGAAACGAGAGACACACAGGAGGTGAGCTCGAACTGACCACTGCCAAATGCAACCAATGGGCTGCTTGGTTACTAGAATCTTTGCTGCGACAGCTACTAAATGCCTGGGAACAGCCAATGAGAAGAAGGAGGAGAGGCTGGGAAGATGGTTCAGTGGGGAAAGTACTGGCCTCTCAAGCATGAGGACCTAGGTGGTCAGTGTTTCTAACCATGACATATGAGGTTTTGTCCACATACACAGGTACTCACAGGTACCTGTACAAGCATACATAAAGATGTGGTTCATATTTTCTTTTTTCAACACATAGCTGGCTAGATTTGTCTCCAAGGTCCTAGTTTGCTAACCCCACACTAGGCCAAGAAGTGAAAAGACCCTTCTCCTCATGTGGTTATAAGTATGCTGTCCACCACAAAGACGTTCTTAACAAAGCCTTGGTAGAGGTAAAGGCCATACAAACAAACAAACAAACCTGGGAAACTTGAAAAAAATAATAATTTGAATACAGCTGTGTGTAATTTAAAACTCATTTGACTTCCAAAGCAAATAAGATCACCTCTACTGGATAATCCTGGTGAATGCTTAGCGCACAGGCTTTCCCTGGGTCTAAATTGGAAAATGTTACCTTATGTTCTATTTTTCTTTGTTTTCAGCACTGGACATTGAACCCAAGGCCTTCTAATGCTAAGCAAGCACTACACCACTGGGCTATCCCCGCCTCCTTTCACTTCTTACTGGTGTAGAATAAGCTCACTAAGTTGCCCAGGCTGGCTTTTAACTCATTGTGTAGACCAAGTTGGTCTTGAACTTACAATCCTCCTGCCTCAACCTCCTGTGTAGGGATTGAGTGTAGTTAAAGTGTCAAATGCTGTTTAGGTTTCACCAATCCGATGCGTTCAGCCAAGACCTGGGCTGGCCAGAGAGCAGCCGTGCTTTCCACAAGGTAGAAATGAGGAATTTCAGGATCTGGTTGTTCTGGAGGCAGCTATATTACCTTTCGGTGCCTCAGGTTATGCGGCTTTAGATCATAACCTAGTAAGGCAAATGATCCAGTAAACTTTGTGTTATCTAAAGTGTACATTTTCTTTCATCTGTTTTGTTTTTGCTTGTAGCCTAGCCTAGCCCTTGCCTGCCAAGTGAAAGGATTACAAAAGGTAAGGTTTTAAATCATATAAACTTTATTTTTGGTTGTTGTTTTCTTTTTTCTTTTAAAAATACTGTTCCCATTTATTAAGCCTCTGTTAAGTTCAGCTTGTTCAATTGACACATTGATGTGAAAATTAAATACTTTCTATCATTTTGTGAACCCCAACTAGCTGAATAATATAAAATTATGTCATGTGTTGTACTATGGAAGAGTAGTGAAGAGAACAAACCCAGTTTCTGATACAGTCTAAGAGTCTTGGCCAGGTTCGTTTTCTCTGCCAGTTAAAGAATTAAAAGCCACGAAAAATGGGAAGCACAACAAGGCAGCAGAGAAATCTCGTGCAACGTAGACAGAATAGGCAGTTGAAGAAAGGCATTTGTTGCGGGGGACCAGGGGGATGAGGAAAAGCACATACCTGAAGAACACACGGGGGAAAGACCCATTGCTTTGCAGAGAGTTGACTCAGAAAGCAAAAAATCCAGTCTCTTCTTCAGGGCTGGGTATGTTAAAGCCTATAAACAAATTTGTTCCCCAAATTTAGGGTTGGTCAGTTTGAAGGAAGATGGTTGGGTGACATACTTAGATACAGCCTTGAACTTGAGCCAACACATCATTAGGGGACCTATTGGTAAGAGACAAAAGCTGCAAAGATTTTTGTCTCAAGTCAAAAACCTTAGGAAGAATCTGACCATCTTGAAAATTTACCACCTTGATTGCCTAGCCCCAGCCCCTCTCCCTATTTGTCAGGGAGTCTGGATAACTGCTAATCTTTTATCTCCATATAAAGTCACATGATGTATACCACAAATACAAGTAGTTATGTTAGTTCCTGGGCTAGAACAAGGGTTGCTTGCTGAGGCTGCCAGGTGTAATGATTACCTAATCTGTTCTAGTATAAGAAAAACTTGGGAGTCAGAAATTGAGATTAAAAACCTGAAAATCCAAAGAAAGCAGAGCAATTGGCTAACCCTCTCTCCACGTATTTCCTAAATCACTCTCACAGAAAATCCCAGAACTTTTCTTCCTCACTTCTTGCCCCCTCTCGCTCCCTCCTAAGTCCTCCAAGAATTTTATGGCTAATCCCAGTTAGCCAACTGCTGACTCTGACCTTTGATTCAAGGTTGTTTATTGGCACAGTGGATTGGCTGTAGCTATAATTCTCCTGCAACATTTCTCCCTTTTTGTCTAAATAAAAACAAAAGGTTTCAACACTAACAATGCGAAACTATATAAAATAAGAACAATTATCAAGTAATAAATATATTTATGATGTAAAGTCCATTAGCACTTGGCAAATTCAGAGAAAATATTATCTATCCTATCTTGGTGAGTCCAAACTTTTGTACCTAATTTACTTTCTATCAAGATGAAGAAAACTGTAACTATAATTATCTGACTTCAACCCCATCTAAGACCTGAGAAGGATATAATATTACCTGTGTAAACAGGAAGCACAGAACAAGCAACTCCCCAAACTATGAGAATTTACAGAAGCATCTAGCTGCCTGGATAACCACCCGTTTCCTCTGCAATGCTGGAGAATCCATCTTCAGCCTACAGACCTGGAATATCTGACAGACTTTTCTATGAAGCAGGAATTTTTAAGGACTGTCCTACCTCATCTTGGCAAAGTTTAGCGGTAACTTTTCTTTGTGTCTTGCTGATCCAGTTTGGACAGCATACTATCAGCAGTCAAGGCAAGAGCAGTTCCTTCCTAAATGATTAGCTTTGCCACAATGAAAGAAAACTCCATAAGGAGGTTCTTCAATGCTCATCATCCCTTTATAAAATAGATTGGTGCTGCCAGGAGCAGACATGTCTCACTGTCATGAAAAACCTTATATCATTAAAACATTTTAAATGCTATATTTTGTATGTCTTTGAAGCATTTGAAGAGCACCTATCTAAAATATATCTCTGTATGACCTTGAAAACATACCTAACTTGACTAAAAGTTTGATTATTATAGATGACTATTAACCTGTATCTGTCTATTATCCTAAATAGCTTTCAAGCACTAGAACCTTACATTACATTTTTATGTGAGCTATATAGGTATAATATCTTAAAAAAGAAATAGAAATGTATAATACAGTATAACAAAAATATGTTTAAATTTGTATCAATATACAAAAATATCTTAAGAGTAGAAACATATATACAGTATAACAAAATTAACCCTAAATTTGTATCAGTATACAAAATTCCATATTAATATAAAATATTTGAGACTAGTAGTTTTTTTTTAGTTTGAAAATAGATTCATTAACCTTCCCTTTTTTATTATGTATACAATATTCTGTCTGCTTGTATGCCAGAAGGCCAGAAGAGGGCACCAGACCCCATTACAGATGGTTGTGAGCCACCATGTAGTTGTTGGGAATTGAACTCAGGATCTTTGGAAGAGCTGGCAATGCTCTTAACCACTGAGCCATCTCTCCAGCCCCCTAACCTTCCCTTTTATACTACTATTTCTGTATCCCCCTTTTTCTTTTCAAAACAAGATCTCTGAATCCAATTTCTTTTGTTTAGTTTTCTCCCTAACCATGAACAATATAACACCTTTTGACCACCACCCCCCGCACACATAATGATGTCAAACATCCATTAAAAAATCAAAAACTAACCACCCCACCTCTTGGGAATATGGGTGTCATGTTCTTAATATTACTTCCTGTTATCTGGGGATGAGAGCATCTTTGGAGGACCCTTAAAAATTGAGATAAAGATCAAGTTCTGGGAGAATTAGCTGTTGTCCAATCTCAGTGTGATGGGAGGGTGCAAGGCTTATCTGAAGTCTTGACTGGAGTAGTCTATAAGGCTGAACCATCTTGGCTAACTGCTTTGGAGTTGTCTTAAGCAGTTTGTAGGCCAATGCTGATCTTTGAGTGGTGTTTGTCTGCTGAGTGGCATTATCACAATCATGGTAGATTAATAGTTGTAGGCACCCAACATCCTTTGGAGACTTCAGTGGTCATAGTTCACTGCAAGAAGCTTAAATATATTAAATGCCATATGCAGCAGATATTGAAGTGTTAAAGAACCGCAATCTATTAAATACCTCTAGGGTACACAAACTTAGTCCCTATTTACCTGCTTCAGATCAAATACCAGAATCATGCATAGGAAGCAAATGAGGCCTAGTTCTAGAATCAGTAGTACTCTAGATGATCATTAATATCATGATAGAATGATGTAGGATTCCCCTCCATTGCTATGAATGTGTTTTGTTACTATTGGTTAATACAGAAGCTGCTTTAGCCAATGGCTTAGCAGAGTAAAGACAGGTAGGAAATCCAAACAGAGATACAGAGAGAAAGTAGGTGGATTCGAAGAGACACCATTAGCTGCCAAAGGAAACAGACACCAGATCCTTACCAGTAAGCCATAGCCTCATGTAGAAACACAGATTAATAGAAATGGATTAATTTAAGATGTAAGAGTTAGTTAATAAGAAGCCTGAGCTAACAGGTCAATCAGTGTTGTAATTAATATAGCTTATGTGTGATTATTCAGGTCTAGGTATCTGGGAATGAACAAGCGATCTCCATTTACAAAATGGTGACTTGTTGGTATACAAGAGTTCCAAGATAGCCTGAATAGATTATAACAAAGATTTATTTATTAGGGGATAAACTCACAGAAATAGTAGCAACCCACTGTCCTCTGCATGCGCTGGGAACTGGAACCAAATCCAGCAGCCAAGAGGCCCACACATGCTTTTCATCTGCATTTACAGTACATGTGACCACGCCCAAAGTGGGTGGGTATCTTAAGGGTTCTTGGATGAAGGAGTTCGAACAGCAACAGAAGATACATATATAGAGATATATATTATGGATGTATGAAAATCCTTTAAAATTTGAGATAATATTTATATTTAAAAGTTTTAAAGAGTCAAAATAAAACCAAAGGATTATTAGATTAGTGGCAATAGAATAGTCCTAACTCTGGTTTTCCTTCTATCCCATACCAGGTGGCTCTTCTGACATGAGACAGAGATTGTGGATTTTCCTTTAACAAGCATGCTTGGGTTTAGAGAAGGAGAGAGCCACCCTCCAACTCCAAAGTTAGCTTTAGTTTTAAATTGAATTGGGACTACAAAAGACCATTTGCTTTATATGTCTGTAGAGAACAGTAGAGACAAACATTTGGGAAGATTTATGAAATTTTATTCTACAAGAAGTGTGCTGTACCATTAGGCCAAACTATTCTTTTTCTTAGGGCAAATTCTCTAGATGACTGGTCCTTCTTCAGATGTCTCATTTGTTCAGTGATCTTTAGAATCCTTAGTTGGATGCTTTTATTCCCTTGGAAAGACAAAAGCAAAATCCTGTTCCAACCTTAACTTTGGGGAGTTTCCTTTTTTGCCAGGTTGAATTGCCATGCTGTTTGATGAATTAGTGCCTTTTCAAATCAAGAGGTCTTTCATATTAGAATCTAATATTTATTATTTTTTCTTGATTTTTTGAGACAGGGTTTCCCTGTGTAACAGGCTATCCTGGAACTAGCTCTGTAGATTAGGCTATTTATCAATTTTGATGGTATCCATAGTTTTTGTATTCATGTAGAAACAAAAGCAAAACTTCTTCCCTAAAATCCTACATACTCTGGTTTCCATTCTGAAGTCACCACATACTGAAAGATTTAGTTCAGTGTTCTTTCCTACTATCCAATGCCTCCATTTAGCATTTTTAAAATCTAAAGCTAAGAAATCATTGTGTAATCTCTCTCTGGGGGGTCTTTATAACCCTTTCTATTTATTAATCATATCTTTTAAAGTGTGATTAGATCTTTCTATAACTGCTTGTCCTATAGAACTATGTGGTATAACTGTAATATGTTTTGTGTTGTAATATGCAAAAAACTATTTCATTTTGCTAGAGACATATGCTGGAGCATTATCAATCTTAATTTGCACATAATGGCCATAACCTCTAATAAATATGTGATTACAGAATCAGCCTTTTCAGAAGTCAAAGCAGGAGCCCATTTTAATCCTGAATATGTATGAGGAAGAATCCAATTAGTTCTTTTTATAAACTGAAGGCTCTTGCTTTTGGGATATTCATTGTTAATATTTCCAATAAATTACCGCAAGCTCTTTGACAATGTTCATTTTGGGGTCATAATGAGGAAATTTCATCCTTAATAAAGGGTACTACAATTCTGCTGAGTCTATTCCTGTTAACTGAAAAATTATTTTCCTTTCAGAATCCATTCAGAAACATTTTCTACATAGAACTTTAACTTTTAATGCTGTTTATATAGTAAAAATACCCATAATAACGTATTATCTTTTCTCTGCATAAGAATTCCAGTAGGAGAATCCATAGAGGGTAATATGAGCAGAATACAATTGAGCTTTGGATCTAAGTGATCCACATGAGCATCCTGTAATTTCTTTTCTATCAGAGTCAATTATCTCTCAGTTTCAGCTTATACTATTTTTGGACTATTTGAGTCCTTATCACCTTGTAAGGCTTGAAATAAACTACTTAGTTCTTGAAATGTCAATCTAATTGTGGGCTGTAGTTAGCTAAGATCTTCCAGCATTTTTTGAAAGTCATTTAGAGTTCATAATTGATCTCTCCTGTCTTGTACTTTCTGTGGTTGAATTTTCTGTAAACCTATCTTATGTCCTAGGTAAATAATAGATAGAATCTCCTCTCTATATTTTTTCAGAAGCAATTTGTAATCCCCAACAAGGCAAAATTTTCTTTGCTTTTTCAAACAATTTTTCCTAAGGTATTTGAGTCTGAATCTGCTAGTAAAATATTAAACATATAATGATAAATTATAGACTGAGGAAACTACAAAATATTGCTAATGACTGTTGTACAAAATATTAACACAAGGTAGGGCAGTTTAACATCTTTTGTGGAAAAACTTTCCACTAATACTTTTAAAAAAGCTTGAATTGTAAGTCGTCATTGTGAAGGCAAATTTTTCTCTATCCTGTTCTTGTAAAAAGTATAGTATAAAAGCAATCTCTAATCAATCACTATAATAGACCATCCTTTTGGTAATAAAGAAGGCAAGGGAATTCTAGGCTGTGAAGAACTCGTTGGCTGAATTGCCTTACTTATGGCTCTTAAATCTGTTAACATTTTCCATTTTTAGATTTCTTTTAAATCGCAAATATTGGAAAATTTCAAGGACTGGTCAATTCTTCAATATGTTGAGTGTTTAGCTTCTCCTGATATCACTGATCTACTGCCTGTAATTTCTCTTATGTTGAAGGCCATTGTTCCACCCAAACAGGCTTGTCAGTTAACCATTTTAAAGGTAGGACTGTTTGATACCTTTGAAACATCATCAGCTGTTGTGCCCTGTTTATGTACGACTTGGATATTCTGTGAACATTTTTTAACATTTTTTATTGATATTTATTGAGCTCTACATTTTTTTCTGCTCCCCTCCCTGTCTTTCCCCTCTCCCCTTCAATCCTCCCCCAAGGTCCCTATGCACCCAATTTACTCAGGAGATCTTGTCTTTTTCTACTTTCTACTTCCCATATAGATTAGATCTATGTAAATCTCTCTTAGTGTCTGCATTGTTGTCTAAGTTCTCTGGGACTGTGGTTTTTATGTTGGCTTTCTTTGCTTTATGTTTAAAAACCATCTATGAGTGAGTACATGTGATAATTGTCTTTCTGTATCTGGGTTACCTCACTCAAAATAATGCTCCATCCATTTTCCTGCAAAATTCAAGCTGTGTAAATCTGAGTTTTCTATTGCTGCAACAAATCTTGTCCTCATAAATTCCTTGCTATGCTAGCCATGTATGGTTTTAATTTTCCTACTTGTCTTTCTAGCCCCATACTCTCAACCCATTTTATATTTTCTAATCTGAGATAAAGTACAAATCCCTAGAAGCTGGACATTTTTCTCCTGAAGAAGCCAATTTGGATGCCAAGACTTCAGTGAAATTGTTATATCTGATCCTGTGTCTACTAGACCCTCAATTTCAATGCTATTTATTTGTATGTTTTGGCTTTTGCCTCTGATAATTTATAGCGGTTTGTCAAAATATTTGTTTTCTTGTCTCTCCTGAATTTTTTGTTGTATCTATAGAAGTTGTTCTGTCACTGCTCACATCCAGTGTAGTGTTATTTTATCAAGATATTAAGTCTTCTAATTGTTCTGTGGATGAGTTTCTCAGATTCTCACTGAGAATTATTGAGCCAAGTTTTATATTGGGGGCTGTGTGAGACCCTGCAGGGCATTTCCCGATGGCAAAGAGTTGGTTACCTTATCTGTTTCTTGTTGATTGCATTGTTTAGTCCAATGTCAGCCTTGTCACACCTTCTACACACTCCAGAAGGCTGGGCTCTGCTTGGATTATCTATAGAAAAAGCATTGTTTCTAGGAACATCTTGCCTACAATCCCTTTTTAAATAACTTCTTTTACCACAATTAAAACATCTGTTATTTTGGCTTTTTTAAAAATTTCCAGAAATTACTTCTCCTATCAAAGCAATAGCATAACCATGGGATCCAATATCAGCCATATTTCTAACCCATTCATCTATTGGTACTGAACTTGCCTTTAAAGGCCTAATTATCATTTTGCATTCTGAATTAGGATTTTCAAAAGTGAAAGACTCAATCAAATTTGTCTAGCTTCTGGGTCTGATATCATTATATTTACAACTGAAGTTAATCTTTGTAAAAAAAAATTAGTGACGTTTTCTTCTGGGCCTTGTATAACTTTAGTACATGACTCAATTTTCTTTTCAGATTCTTTAACCCTATCCCAAGCATTCAAACCTACTATATGTCATAGAGACAATGTATAATCATCAACTATAATCTGTCTTTGTAAATCAGCATACTGGCCTTCACTGAGAATCTGTTCTTGGAAAATTTTCAATATCTCTAGCCCTATTTCATTGTTCTACAACCCTAACCCCATTCAGTCTGAGAATTTGATCTCTCCCATTCAGTTTGATGGTTCGTACAGACAAAACATGCCCATTCTGTCTGAGGATTCCTGGAGGTAAGAAATGACTGTGGCTGCTCTGATTCCCTGATCTTTCAGCTTTCACTCGCTAGTATCTGATTCCAGGTTTTATTGTTAAGATTAATTAGGATCACATTTCACCTAGACTCCTCTCTCCACCTGTTTTCCATTGTAACTGAGGACCAACTTCCAATACTGATGTAACTAAATCTGCCCAGTCTTGTGGAAATTTCTGTTCTGAGTTGCCCGTGATTTTAACATTTGCTTCACAAAAGGTGAATGCATATCGAATGAAACAACTGCTTCCTTAAATCTCCTGAAATCTAACATTTCTATAGGATGCCAATCAACTTCTGCACAGCCTTGGGGTTGCCTACCATCTTGTGGTCATTCTTGTATGAATTAAGGTTGGTTTTCTAATAATCTTAGGTTTCTCCCCTTTAGTTTCATAATGAAATAATGAGAGAGGTTCTGCTCCAAATTCTTCTGTCTATGTCTACATAATTTTCTTATTTTCATTAGTAGGTCTTTCTAAGGCTTGTACTTTATCAGTAGTAAGCTTTTCTAAAGTTTGAATGTTATCAATAGTACATTTTATAAGGCTTGTATCTTATCAACGTTTTTATTTTCATTAGTAAATTTTTCTAAGTCATGTATCTTATCAGTAGCAAAGCTTTCTAAAGCTTGTATCTTATCAACAGTAAGTTTTTCTAAGGCTTGTGTCTTGTTAATAGTAAGTCTTTCTAAGGCTTGTATCTTATCAATAAAATTATATTTGGCACAGTTATCAAGCCATTTTAAGGATACAATATGAATTACCAAACTGATAATAATAATAGTCCACATTCTGTCAATGCCAGTTAAGTTGTTTTTCCCTAATTAATTTTTTTTCCATTTGCAAGTTATCCATAGTAACACTAAACAGGGTCTTAACTCCATGCATTGTGATATTCCCGATTCTTAACATAAGAAATATTTCACAATCACCACCCTATTTATATCCTAATTCCCCTTATAAAAATTGACAAGTGTCTTACCACATCTGATGATGCTGACACCATTTGTGGAGAGGTGTAGGGGGATTGGTAGCCAGCTGTAGCAGCAGCTCTTGGGAGGGAGGTGGTGGGATGCCCAGGCAGCCAGATTAGCAGAGCATTGGGGTCACAGCAAGCTACTGCTGTGTTATAGGGACCTGGCTGAGGGCACCTGCAGCTGTGTGCGTGTAGGGTGTGCAGTTGGGTGCCCCAACTGTGATAATTGACGTTTGGGCTGGGTGCCAATGAGGCTGTTTAATTTAATTTAATTTAAATTGCAAACAGTGATGTGCAGGGAGGGGCATGAGCCATCTGAAGAATTAGTGTTTAAAAACCAGTAGGAGAAATCTGTGCCTCTGGGACACAGCCTGGGATATGACAGCCTGCCTGCTGCTAGCAGTGGTGGGGTGGCTTACTAGAAGTATACTCCTGCTGGCTCACTGTGCTGCAAGGCTGGGCATGGTCAGGCTCCTTGGCACCTTGTGGAGGTGGCAGCAGCAGTAAGAATCCAAGCCCTGAACTGGTCTCAAGGTGGTTGAGCTGGCCTGGGCTGGCAGTTAAGGGAGAAGGCCCTTGTGACAGGAAGTGAAGGCACAATCCTGCAGTGGGGCAGCCTACCCCATCTGAGTTTGGAGGCCCGGACAGGCAGCAGTTGAAGGCTGGATGTGGAAAAACAGGTACAGAGGGTTGTGGGATGGGAGGCAAAGTTGATCATTGCAGTGGCAGTGACCTAGCAGGTTCACTGTTTTGGTGTGGTTTAATAATGCTATGTGTTGCGTGCCAGATGAGGCTGCCAGATATAACAAATTACTTATATTGTTCCAGTATAATAAAAACTTGGGAGTCAGAAATTGAGATAAACACCTGAAAAAAATCTAAGGAAAATGCAGCAATTGGCTGACCCTCTCTCCACATTTTTCCTGAACTACCAGCAGTGGTACCCCCTCACTTTCTATCCCCTCTCACCCCTCCTAAATCTTCCAAGAACTTTATGGACAATCCTAGTTAGCCAATCACTGACTCTGTCCTTTGATTTAAGGTTGCTTTATTGGCACAGTAGATTGACCATATGGACAGTTCTCCTGCAAGAACTGCTATTTGACTTAGAAAGAACTCTGGCAGTAATGTCATTAAAGAATATCTAAAGACAGAGTCACTGCACAGAGTCTTCTAGGAGGCAATAATGGAGGGAGTTGTTTGTTCAGTGTCCTGCCAAATTGCCTATCAATGTGTGCTTGCCAAGAAAAGTACCATGAAGTTCTAGTGGAGAGATTGGAAATTAGCATTTTAGCAACATCAAATTCCCATTGCTTGAAACAGCCTAGAATGTGTACAAATGGAATTAAGCCTCTCAGATTAGCCTGTGTTGTAACTGAATATCAGAGCTTCCAAATGAGGATTAAACCACATTAGTCAGAACTAGTCATTTGTCTAACATAGTAGGTTCTAGTGACAATGGATCCATGCCTAATAAAACATCATATTTGTTTTGAAAATTTTATGATTAAATGTAAACAATGGACCCATTTTTGTTGCCATTGTCATCATTGTCATTGTTGTTTCCACAGTGATGTGTAGAGATTGTAAAACATTACCCCTGACCTTACAGTAAGAAAAAAAAGCTGAGGATCTGGGGAGGTGGCTCAGTTGGTAAAGTACTTGTCAAGCAGACATAAGGACCTGAGTTCAAATCCCAAGAACCCATGTGAAAAGCTGAGCATGGTGGCATATGCCTGTAATCGTAGCATTAGGGGAATAGAGAAAAGGGAATCCTTGGGTCTTGCTGGTCAGTTAGCCTAGCCTAATCATCTCAGAAACTGAGGTGGAGAGAGAATGAGGAAGACACTAACATTGACCTCTGGTCTCCATATACATCAGTAAACTTATTCACACACCCCCAAACACATCCATGTGCAATCACACATATAAAAACATGCATATACACAGAGAGAGAGAAAAGGAAAAGGAAATGAAAAGGCTGAGCAAATTGGAAATTAATTACTTTTCTAGTACATATAATATAATTTATGAACAGTTGAGATTCACCTCCCAGGAGAAGGGCAGATCTGTGAGCCTGTGGGACACTAAGCTCCTCATTTGAGAAATGCTGCAGGGAAGAGGATACCCTTGTTTCATGGTTTTAGTTCCAGGAGCCCCAGGCAGCTCTCAGAGGAGAGCAAAGAAAAGTCACACCCTCTATCTGTCCACCAGAGAGGAAAGGGAATTTTGAAACATATCCAGAGTATTTTCAAAGGACTATGCCTAGTCCCTGGAAGAAAAGATAAATAACTTACATAAATGGGAGGCTGTTTGCCTACCTCCATCCCCCTTTAGATTTCTGCTTTCACTGAAGGGGAGAGAAGCCAAGAAACAGAAGATCTTATGCAAGAGAGCAAACCCACTCAAAATGGCAAAGGGATTTACCACCAATAAACAAGGCTCTGTTTTAATGCTAGTGAACTTTCTTTGGAAAGACTAAAGACAAAACAGAATGGGAGACAAGCAAAATATCTCAGCTTCTCCATCATGCAGAAAGACTACAGTATCCTGTGAGCCAATCTTACAATTTCTCTTTTGATATCTATTCACTCTGGCAGTTCTGCTCCTCTAGAGAACCTTGACTAATACATTGGGCATGCTAAATCCAGCACCATCTGAAGAGAGAGGCTGGCATCAGAACCAGACTCAGTCTGACAGGTTCTGGAAACATCCAGTAAAGAATTTAAAACAAGAATGACTGGAATATTAAATATGTTTGAGGAAAAGGACAATATTTGACAAAAACAAGAAAAACTGAGCAGTGGGAGGACTTGGCAGGAGGAGGTCTGCTGCACAAGCCTAGCAACCTGGATTCAATCCCCAGGGCCAATATAAATACCTCAGAAGAACATGGGTGCTAAAATCCTTTAAAACTTAAACAGTTTAACCCAAAAATGCATAAAAGGAATTATATTTCATGGCCAAATAGAATTTGTTCCAGATCTACAAACCTGATTCTTATAGATAATCGCATTAACAGGCTAAAGAAGAAAAGTTACAATTACAATCAATTTATACAGAAAAGTTTTGAACAAAATGGAAATATTAATAGTTTCTTAAAATATTAACAAGATTCTAATAAATGAGAAATTTCTCAACTTGGATTTTAAAATGTAAAAAAAGGATAGAGCTAACATCCTTTTGCTTGAAAATAAACAACCCTTTTCTAAGGTCAGCAATAAGACAAAGAAATCCACTTCATCGTCTCAGTGGGTGGGCGCACGCCTTGCGCCGTCCTGACTTCCTTGCTCATGTTCTCCCTCCTTCTGCTCCTCATTTGGACCTTGGGAG
>LOEQ01009557.1:9399-43394 GCA_001685075.1 Bramus lutescens
AAGGCTTTTTTATTTTGTTTTTATGGAGGGCTTCTGGTAGGGAACTCTAAAGAAAGCAGTTTTTCTGAGCCTGCCGGCTCTGTCCCTCGAACTCAGAGATGGTCTGATAAAGTGTGGTAGTCCTGACCTCGCAGAGCTGCAGAGATAAGGGAAGATTTGCTGCTGAAGGGCTTCCTGCCATCTGCTGATTGGCTGGCTTGGGGATCTGCATCTGTGGCTGCCCTGGTCAGTAGAGTGCTGAGGCTGCACCCTTTGCCCCACCGCCTGTCTCCTGGAGACAATCAGGGCTCCCCAGAGATGAATTAGAACCTGGGTACTGTTATTACTTAGCTGTTGGGCTCTGGGGTTGTCACTTAGCTGTGTGACAATCATTTGTCCTCCAATGGTGAGATTCTGTTGTTTTCAGTTCTTATCTTAAAGGCCAGTGGCTGGGGAACAGTGAGGCACAAGCTGGTTGATTGAAGGTACCCATGCTCAGTCAGAGATGGCTCCGCTTTCATTAATCTCAGTCATCTTCATCGTCGTCTGATCATAGCAGCCTCTACTTAAGGTCTAGTCCCTGCCCTCAGCTTCCTATAGCCTTGTAACTGTCCCGGGCTCCTGAAAGCCAGTTACAAACAGCCCTGTAAGGGAGCTGGATTTGTCGTCCATCTTCCTCACGGAACATTCCAGAGTCTTTGGTAGTTGTTCAGTCAGGTCACCAGGCCCTTGGGAGCCATTGCAGTCTTTATCTGTGCTGTCAACGCTCACGTAGTCAGGTCTCAAGGTGGACAAGGGCAAAAGCCACCCATGAGTTGGGGATGATAGTACATAACCTGTATAACTCCAGCACTCAGGAGACTGAGGCAGGAGGATATCAAGCTTGAGGTCAACTTTGGCAATTTGGCAAGACCCTGTCTTGAGTTCTGGAAGGTGGGTCCTGTTTGTCCAGTTACTCCTCCGTCCTACTCATCCAGCTTTTGAATACTTTTTTTAACAGGTTAAGTTAGTTTCTGTCCACAGGGCCCGTGGTGGGGCTTGGAAGGCAGAGCTGTGTGACGTAGTGACCCACGCCTGCTCAGGGTTGTGGATTCCTCAAGCATGGAGTCATTCCCCTCTGTGTGTCTCTTTCTCTCCTGAGTTCTGTGAGAGGAGCCTCCACCTGAGGAAGTGATGTGTTCTTAGGGAATGAAGAATGAGATTTCACTCATTCACCAAGCGGTAGCTCCAGGCCTGGCCCAGGGCCCTGTTAGAAGGTATATTCCCACCTACGCTGGGAACCCTGTAGAGATGAACATGCGTGCAATAAGTGCCAGGCTGGGGCTCCACACGGGCTGGGAACACTGGGCGTCTTAATCAACAGTGCCATGTTCATAGCGCGAGGGGGTGGAGGTGAGAGCTTGAAATGACGTAACAGTGATTACAGATGACTCCACACAGAAAACATTAAACAGGCACACAGTGGCGGCAAAATGGATCCTTTCGTGACAGATTTCCCACCAACATAAATTGGCTGTTAGCCTCTTTACAGACAGGGAGAGAAGCTGGCATCTTCGTTTGGGCTAAGTCAGAAATTTTAACCCCATTAAAGAATGAAGGGTGCGGAAGACCAAGCTCCTTCCCCAGGATCGCGACTCCTGGTAAAGTCCTAGATCAGAGCAAAAGGCCATCTCCAGGTCCCTGGATTTTCCTTTCCAAGGATCTTCCTCTCATGCTTCACCTCGGAAACGCTTGCCACAAGTGGTCTAGTCTGTCTGCCTCCCAGCCTCGGCTCTGGCCCTCCAGGACTGGGCAGTTACTCTACCTCTAAATCTAACGGTGCTTTTGGATGTTGACAACCCCTCCCTCAGGTAAGCACAGCTCTGGGGTCAGATCTGGGTACATCTCTACTTTGTTTTACCATCAGGTTATGAAAAGGAACTTTGGGCCAGTTATCCTGGGTTTCTGCTTGCCCAGAGGATATAGGGATTGGAAGGGACTGAGGGTCATCTCTGTCATGGGTATTGGCCTCTCGATCCCATTCCACACCACTGGACACTTTAATTGGTGGTTTTCAGAAGGACAGCGTTCCCTGAGAACAGGAAGCACTCTCCTGGAGCCCTAATGGTAATTCATTTCTACCTATGTATCAATATGTATGTAACGACACCGGAGTCTAATTATAAATCAGGACAGCCAGACAGGCCTCCCTTAAGGACAGGAGTGTTCTGGGAAAAGAGTTGTCAGGTGACCTTGTTGTGTGCTAGCACTGCAGAGGGTACTTACCCAAATTGTGGTTTGCACACATAGACTCTTGGTGCAACTGAGTCACACCGGGTTGCTATTGTTATAGATCACACTTTTGTGTGTCTCCGTGTGTGCAGACGCATGCACATGTGTATGAGCATGTGTATGGAGGCCAGAGAACAGCCTTGGGTGTCATTTCTCAAGAGCTGTCTCCTTTGATTTCTTTTTTACATTCACGTGTGTGTGTGTGTGCTTAGTTGGATTTGTCTTTGTGTTTTGAAACAGAGTTTCACTACACCCTTCCCAAAGGCCTGGGTCTCCTGACCCTCCTGTGGCAGTCTGCTCAGTGCTGGGCTTATGGGATTGTGCCACCATGTCTAGCTGTTGCGGGCTTTGTTCTATTTTATTTTATCAGCGTTTGGAAGATCAGTTGAATTTTAGTTTCTGCACTCTGCCCTGCGTCTCAAAAACGGATGTTTGATTTGGTCTGATTTGTGGTCTGTGAATGTGATGAATTATGCTGATCATCAAAAATTAATCCAATCATAAATTCCGAGGAGAAATTCCATTTGGTCTTGATATTCTTTTTTCCCCTAATTTTTAGAAAGATTTATTTATTGTACTTTATGCCTGCATGTATGTATGTATACCATGTGTGCGCCTGAGCCCATGGAGGTCAGAAGAGGACTTTAGATCTCCTGGAACTGGAATTACAAGTTGTGAGTCCCCACGTGAGTTTTTGGTCTTTCACTCTGCTGATATGATGAATTGCATTTATGGATTTTTGAAAGTTGAGCCATCTTTGCATCTCTGGGATGAAGCTTGCTTGATCATGGCAGATAGGCAATCTTTTTGATGTGTTTTTGATTTCGGTTCTCAGGATCTTACTGAATGCTTTTTATCTATGTCTATAAGGGAAACTGCTCTGTGATTTTTCTTTCCTTTTTGAGTACCCTCATGGTTTTTAGTGTCAAGGTAACCATGGCTTCATGCAAAGAGTTGGGACTGTTTCTCCAGTTCCTGCGTTGTGAGCAATGTGAACAGAATTGGTGTCAGCTCTTCTTCGAAGGTCCGGCAGAATTTTGTGCTGAAGCCATCTGACTCTACTTGGGAGAGTTGAAATTATTCTTTCTATTTCACTCATTAAATTGATCTAATTAAATTTTTATTTCCTTTTGATTTAACTCTAGTAGGCTATATGTATGAAGAAATCTATCCATTTCGTTTAGGTTTTCCAGTTTGATGAAATACAGAATTTTGAAGTTTGTCCTTATGATTCTCCAAATTTCCTTGGTGTCTTCCATTTCTAATTTATTAATTTGGATTTTCTCTTTCCTTTGCCTAATTTGGCTAAAGGCTTGTCAGTCTTACTGATTTTCTCAAAAGACCAACTCTTTGTCTCATTGATTCATCATATTTTTTGTTTGATTCTATTTTATTGATTTCATCCTTGAGTTTGTGTATTTCTTGCCATCTACTCTTTCAGGGTGTTATTTCTTCTTGGTTTTCTGGAGCTTTCAAGTGTGTTGTTAAGGGACTAAGGTGATATCTTTTTAGTTTAAATTTTTAACTGATTTATTTTTTTATGTAGGTAGTAAGTGCTATGAACTTGCCTCTTAGAACTGCCTTCATTATGTCCTATAGGTTGGGGTATGCAGTATTTTGATTTTCATTCAATTTCGAAAAGTTTAAAATTTTCTTTTTGGTTTATGTCTGGACACAGTTTTCATTTAGTAGTGAGTTGCTCCCCTTCCATGTGTTTGTGTACTTTCTGGCATTTCTTTTGTTGTTGCTATCCAGCTTTAATACATGGTAGATGGTGTGGATTCAGGGTGCTATTTCAATTTTCCTATATCTGTTTAGACTTTCTTTGCATTCTAATAAATGGTCAATTTTGGAGAAAGTTCCATGGGTTGTTGAGAAGAAAGTATAATCTTCAGTGTTTAGGTGAAATGATCTTTGGATGTCTGTTTTTGGTAGTTCCATTTAATTTATAATATTATTTAACTCCAATGTTTCTCTGTTTGGTTTTTGAATGTGTGGATTACCTGTTTATTGGTAAGAGTTGTGTGTTGAAGTCACTCATCTGTGAGGGTCAATTTTAGATATAGTGGTGTTTTATGAAATTGGATGCCCATGTAATTGGTGCATAAATGTTTAGACTCGTGATATTCTCTTGATGGATTTTATTTTCTTTAGTGAGTGTGTAGTGTCCATCCCTATCTCTTCTGATTAGTTTTAATTTAAAGTTCATTATGTCTTTCATGTCATACAGCTCCATCCCATTCATTTCCCCATCTCTTCGCATCCACCCTCTGCCCTTGCAGCCTCCCCCAAAATAAAACAAAATAAAATTTAAGAGAAAAAAGAAAAAGAAAAAAGAGAAGCAAAAAAAATCAGTCTTGTCACGGGAG
The DNA here is from genome assembly GCA_001685075.1 of Bramus lutescens. Taxonomy (NCBI): domain Eukaryota; kingdom Metazoa; phylum Chordata; class Mammalia; order Rodentia; family Cricetidae; genus Bramus; species Bramus lutescens. Next base: position 14,019 of record LOEQ01009557.1, read on the forward strand.
CTGTAGTATGACATGGTGAGGCACGCAGTAAATCCTTTCATCCACGTGTCTTTTACTTGCAGTTGCTCACTGCGGAGAGTCATTGGTCTGGTTCGAGGTCTCTGGTTTCTGCGGCACTACCAATGCTGGGCCCTCACTGGAACTCCTCTTGCGGGAGGGGGCTGTTCTCCTGCTTTTAGGTCCTCAGGGTTCGATCTCCCACACCTGCACTGTCAGTGCCAGCTCTACTGTGCTGCGCAGGCGCAGGCGTAGCCTAGTGGCCACTCTCCCTAGTGATGCAGCTGGTGGTGGGCAGGGGCAGTTCTCCTGCCCTTCTGCCCTTAGGGACAGCTCTCTCGCCTGCCCCAGGTGTTGCTGGGTGGGGGTGAGGGTTGGGGTGGTTCTGTTTTCTTAGAATAACCCTTTCCCACCTTTTTACCCTAAGGTGAAGTGTGTTTGTGAAAGTTGGACCCTGTTTTCTAATCAAATTTATTAGTTGGTTTATTGGAGTATTGGGATCATTAATATCGAGTTATTATTGACCAGCGTTTGTTAACTCTTGTTATTTTGTTGGGCTGTTGCATTGGTTTTCCCCTCTTTTGATGAACTATTCTGAGATTATCCCTTGTGATCTTAAAATGTTCTTCTAGGACCTTCTGTAGAGCTGCACTGGTGAACAGAAATTGTTTAAATTTCTTTTAAACACAGTGTTTTTCCTTTCTCCTGTGATTGTGATTGATAGTTGGCTTGCTATAATAGTCCGGGCTTCCATTTGCGGTCCCTCACAACTTATGTGCCCCTCTGGCTTCCGTTCTCCACTGAAAACTCAGGTGTTGTTCTAATGGGTCTGTTGTTATTTGTGAGTTGATTTTTTTAGCCTTGCAGCTTTTACTATCTGCTCTTTGTTCTGTACATTTGGTGGTTTAATTGTTAAGTGTATGGGGACTTTCTAGTCTAGTCTATCTGATGTTCTGTATACTTAGGACACATTGGTATGCACTTCCTTCTTTAGGTCAGGGAAATTTTCTTTAATGACTTTTTTAGAGTATTTTCTATATCTGAACTTGGTTCATTCTCCTTCCTTCATACCTATTATTCATATGTTTGGTTTTTTTCATAGTATCTCAGATTTACAGATTTTTTTTGGCTTGGATTTTTTGGTTTTGGTTTTATTTAACAATTTCTTTGACTGAAATATCCATATCTTCTGCCTTGTCTTCCAGATGTAAAATTCTCTTCCCTGCCTTGTAATCTGTAGGTGACTCTTATCTATGAGCTTTCTGTCTGACTTCCTGAGTTATTTGTTTTGGGTTTTATTTCAGTTTGGTATTCCTTCAGCAACTTTATTTCTTTGTTAAATTCTATTTTCATGTCTTGAATTGTTTTTATTATTTGGTTCAACTGTTTGTGTTTTCATGGTCTTCATTACGGCATTTATTCATATCCCCTTTAACATCCCTGAACATATTAATTATTGATGTTTGGAAGCCTTTGCCTTATGCTTCAGTTAAATTTCTGTACTCATGGCCTATTACAATGAGTTGCTGGATTCTGGAGTAGGTGTGTTGTCTTGATAACATTAGTGTCTTTATGCTGGGATCTCAGCATCTGAATTTGTGATGTTTGGTAGAGATATTTGGTATTACTTTTGTTAGGTGGGTGTTGTCCCATTCTGGGTCCTAGCCAGGTGCGGTGGCTTTGGGGTCCTTGGTAGGGAGAGGTTCTTTCAATTGATGGACAGTCACAAAAGAAGGAAGATGGATTAGAACAACGGCTGAAGGATCAGGGTTTTGGTGAGTGCTTCCAACATCTGTGTAACCATGGATGGGTTATTTACCCATGGAAAGCCTTGGTTTCCTCACTTAGAGGACATGGAATCCCCAGATGCCCCTCACACAAGGTATCAATTGAACTGGATCATAGAAGAGCCAATGTCTGCTAGTCCTGATTGGCTCATTCATAAAACTGGGGAAAATCCATACCTGTAGGAGGCTTTTGCTTGCTGTTTTGCAGTGCCTCTTGGGATATCTACCAGCATTGCCATCCTCTATCCATGAGATGCTAGTGTCTAGTATCACCCAGACTTAGTCCAGCATCCTCTAGAGCTAAAATCTGTCCCAGGTGAAAACATCTCTAAGCAAGCAGAATACTCTTCTCCAATTTAATAGAGAGCTGCCAGCTTGGGAATGAAGTCACGAAGAACCACTCGCCCTTGGAAGGAAAGGATTAATTCAGGTCACAGGGGCTTGGGCTAATTCTCTTAAAAATGGGTTATTATGTGGCTAGACACATGGTTCGGTGGGCAAACCACTGTGCCATGGAAATATAGGGACATGATTTCTGAGTCCACAGTGGAACAGGTTAGTGATATAGTGTGTGCAGCTGAATGGGCTTTTTCTGGTGGTTGGGTGTGTAGGTTCACTTGGGTGTTTGTTAATGTGTGCCCTGGGGTGATAGCCCGTTAGCCACAGTTCCCAAGTGACATATTCAAAGTTAGCCATGGTCTTTTCTCTCTCTCCACTGAGTATGACCCAGCACTAACGCAGCATAGGTCAGTCCTCAGCTAGTGCAACACTGAATGCCCCTAAGCTTTAGGCCCCTTGCTGAGGCATAATGGATTGAAAAGAGAGTACAGAGCGTGACTGAGGGAAGGTTAAGAGGAGACGATTCCTCCCTGCATCGCCTGAAAAAGGGCAGTCCTGGGTCTCTGAATCTGGTCTCACCTAAGCTCAAACGTGATGACCTAAGTTAGGCTTTGTCTCCACTTCTGGTTCCCAATCCCATCACCTGATGTTCTCAGAGAACTGGGCTCAAGATATTATCAAGGCCAGTCCTGGATATCTAGATTGGTAGATGAGAACATGGTGGTTCAGACAGCCTGTGACTTTCCAAGCGACCCTGGGCACCCTTCTTTTGTTGCAATGAGCTCTCTGTCCAAGATGGTTCTGAAATGCAGGAGACCCATGCAGGAGAGAGTGCTGGGCCATGTCCTGAGTGACAGGCAAATGATGCTCCTCCTCCTCCCAGAGTCCACACTCCACTCCTTCCCCAAAGACCACCCAGCCTGTTTCAGGCTCTTCCTATTTCTTCCCGTCCCTGTTGGAGCCTGATTTCCAACCTCTCTCTGAAGTGAACTTGCTCTATAAGTTCTAACAAGAACTATTATGTGCTAACTTCTTGTGGCTTCAGGAGATACAAATCTGTGGTAATGCTTCAAATTAAGTGTCGTGAATGAATAATTACTTTCTGAATCAGAGGCATTCCATTAAATGGGGATCATTATTGTGTGTTAATTAAAATCCCACTGATTATTAAAATTATATTTTGGGGTTTTAATAACTCTATAAGGGACATGCAGATAAAGCTCAGAGATAGGCATCGGTGTGGGCTCTTGTTAAACCCCAATAAATATTGGTATTAATTCAAACATGTACTCATTGATTCATAAAACTAAAATGGGCTTTCTACCTGAAACAGGCATGGATGTTGCAATAGGTCCATGCTTCTTTGGAGACTGAATGCAGAGATCTTTTTGATCTATATGAAGTCTGAGCTTGAGGCAAACTTCCTGGGGGTGCCATGTGGTGGGGAAAACTGAGGGGCATGATTTGGGTGACTCAGATAGGCTCCTGTCCAATACCTTCTGGGCTTTTGCAAAGACAAGAGTAAAACTGGCACTGGGCGTCCTCTCAGAATCTGATTAGCATTGGCTTGGAGAACCTACACTCGGGCAGGTAGGAATTCCAGGTAGTTTATTCCTTCCTATGGGACTTACCCAAGAACATCCTGGCTTCATGTTGCTCCGAGTCTGACTGGGTTTGTCTGGGCCAGTCCTCGCCCTCAGGTGATCTGTTCCTATAGAGTTTCCATTCATCTGAAGATGGCAAGGATGGTTTGACCCCCTGGGCTGTCTTTATCTTCTCTTACTCCAGAGGCCAGTGGAGGTGGTATCTAGACATTGGCATTGCTCAGCTTGGGAGCATTTGCATAGCTCTGCCCTCTGTGGGTGGGCCAGCTTGCCCCTCATCCCCACCCCATGTGATGTCCAGCAGGTCCTGCCTTCCTGCTTCTGGAACTTGAGCCATCTGAAACTTCTCAAGTGCTCAGAGGTGATTTTTCCAAGGCTAGTGTGGTATCCTGGGAACTGAATGGAGATACAGCATCATTCAGCTGAGCAAAGCAAGGCGCTTTACAAGGCCCAGTGCCAAGGGGTTTTGACTGCCTAATTTTGTCCCCAGTGAGAATTTCATGCAAACCTACAGTGCATCTTCATCTACTCCACTCTTCCTTTCTTCCCCACCATTTTCTCCTTTCCCCTTTCTCATTCCCAACCTTGTGTGCTTAGAGTTTGAACACTCGCTGAGTCTCCTTCGTGTGCATGTACAGGTGTAAGTTCAACCACAGGATCTTGGGTAGACTTTCAAAGCTTGCGTCCTGGAAGAAAACTGACTCTCTCTGACCAGTGGTCATCAGTTTCCAGAAGCTGCTCAGCTGGGTGGATCTTCATAAGTCCTCTCTTACAGTGCTGGGATTTTGGATGGCTTGATCCTGTGAAGGTCTTGTGAATGCAGTCACAGTTGCTGTTATTTCATGGGTGCAATGGCCCTGCCCAGCAAATACTCTTTTATAGAAAACATCTGCCATTGTTGACTTTTACAGGTCCCCCCGTCTTCTGTGATGACTCCTGAGCCTTGGGGGTGGGATGTAACACAAACATCTCATTCAGAGCCCAGCACTCCACAGCCTCTTATCCTTTATGCCAATCACTCATGGGTCTCTGTATTAATCACCACCTATTACAAAAAAAAAAAGAACTTCTCTGATAAGGGTTGAGAGATGGAGCAATCCCTGGTGTAAAGATCAGAACTTCAGGGTCAGTGTATTGCTATGTCTGTTTAGTAGAATAATACTATTAGATTCTCTCCTAGGGCCTATGACCTCACCAGCCAAGGGTTAGTGCTGTGGGACAATGGTCTGTACCCTGTTAATTGTACTTTAAATAAATGCTGATTGACCAGTAGCCAGGCAGGAAGTATAGGCGGGGCAATGAGAATTCTGGGAAAAGGAAAGATTCAGTATGCAGTTGTGATCCAGCCACAGAAGAAGCAAGATACCAAGATGTGACTGCCTCACTGAAAAAAGTACCAAGCCACGTGGCTAACACAGACAAGAATTATGGGCTAATATAAGTTATAAGAGTTAATAAGAAGCCTGAGCTAATAGGCAAATCAGTTTATGATTAATGTAGACCTCTGTGTGTTTTCTTTGGGACTGAATGACTGCAGCAGGACTGGGTGGGACAGAAACCTCTGTCAAAAGTTTTTTAGCCACCTGTGTGCTCCCAGGAATTGTTTAGTGTGGGAAAAATCCTACTCACACTCTAGTAGACAAAAAGGTACTTTCAGATGCTGCTGTTAGAAGCTAGTGGAGGAGGGAAGCCACCTGCAAAGGGGAAGAAAGGGGAAGGAGAGGATGGCCTGGGACTCCGTAGGTCCCTGGAGCAACAAGGAGGAGAGCTGCAGACAGAACTGGAGGCAGGGCAAGCTGGAAAAAGGAGGATGCAGCAGCTTGATGGAACCTGGATGGTTCTGAGAAGACGATGGATGCCTTGAGCATTGGGCTTCCCTTCCTTCTGGCCTCTTCCTGGTCAGCTGCAAGGGCAGCTCCAGGGCCTAAGGTCACACAGAACTTTTATTTGGGCCCAAGAGGAGCCTTCAAGGAGGCTTCTGGGAGGCAGAAGGAAGACAAGCAGCAGGCCAGGGCTCTTGGTCAGTTGGGTAATGAGTAACAAGTGACCCATATTCCTTGCTGAGGGTATGGCCTTGGGGATCCTGAGGACTTGGAGGTATCAGACCCAGGGCCAGGGAGGATAGACAGTGCTCAGGCAAGGGCATGGGGCATGAGTAGGGTTGTGTGCTGGGAAGAAGACCTTGGTAGGTGGTATGGCCTGGGCAAAGGCTGGAGGGGGAGACTGCTAGGGGCCCTTGATGGCTAATGTTAGTTGTCAACTTAAGAGAATCTAGGTTCATTTGAGAGACAGGTCTTTGGTCAGGGCCAAGGGGGCTATCTAAGTATGTGGAGGTGGGGGAGAACCTCCCACTGTGGGCAGCACTGTTCCTCCTCTCAGTAGTGGACTATGTGGGTGGAGAGAGGGGGCTGGGCAGCAGGAGGCACTCACCACTCTGTGCTTCATGATTTTGGATGCTGTGGTGTTTGGAAAGAAAATGGTCCCCAAAGGGAATAGCTCCATTAGGAAGTATGATCTTGTTGGAGGAAGTGTGTCACTGCGGGGCAGACTTTGAGGTCTCTTTTGCTCAAACTTCCCTCAGAATGACAAGCCAGTTGACTGTAGCACGAATAATAAAAACCCAGAGACAGATATTGGGGTTCAAGCTGAAGATCAGAAAAGCAAAACAGCCAAGCCACTAGCAAAGTCTTACCTCTATCAAGATTGGGCCGCTGCAGACTGAGCCTTGAGCCTCTGTCTTCTCCTGTTTATATTCTTCTTTAGCGCTGGGATTAAAGGTGTGTGATTCCCTAGGACTGGGATTAAAGCTGTGAGCCACCACCACCTGGATCTGTTTCTGCATATATCTTGTGTAGCCCAGGGTGGCCTTGAACTCACAGAGATTCATCTGCTTCTGTCTCCCAAATCCTGGACTGAAGGTGTGTGACACCACTGCCTGGCCTCTAGTGGCTTAGTTTTACCCTNCAGATATTGGGGTTCAAGCTGAAGATCAGAAAAGCAAAACAGCCAAGCCACTAGCAAAGTCTTACCTCTATCAAGATTGGGCCGCTGCAGACTGAGCCTTGAGCCTCTGTCTTCTCCTGTTTATATTCTTCTTTAGCGCTGGGATTAAAGGTGTGTGATTCCCTAGGACTGGGATTAAAGCTGTGAGCCACCACCACCTGGATCTGTTTCTGCATATATCTTGTGTAGCCCAGGGTGGCCTTGAACTCACAGAGATTCATCTGCTTCTGTCTCCCAAATCCTGGACTGAAGGTGTGTGACACCACTGCCTGGCCTCTAGTGGCTTAGTTTTACCCTCAGGCAAGCTTTATTTATTAAGACATAAGAAAAACATCAGTACAGCTGACTGGCTGCTGCCTTCTGGTCAAGATGTAGCCAGCATTACATCTGCCTGCATGTCACCACGCTCCCCATCGTGATGGTAATGAGCCTCTGAAACTGTAAGAGAGCCACCCCAATTAAATGTGTTCTTTGTAAGAGTTGCCATGGTCAGGGTGTCTCTTCACAGCAATAAAAACCCTAACCAAGACAGCTGCCATTTGACTAGGTGCTACAGGATTTTTTTTACCGCATAGCCCGGCTCATATCCCACTCCCGAGGCTGTGTATGTGCTGGGGAGTCACAGACCATCACACTACTTTCTAAGTCTTTCATATTGGTGGTCTCAGTCACCCCTAGCCACCACTCCCAATCTCCCATCCATCAGTTTAGAATACAGCTTCTGGGCTCTACACTCAGATGAAGTGAACTGTCTTTTAGGTACCTGTATTAGCCGTCTGGTTGCTGTATTGAAAATTCCTGACAAAAAGCAACTTTAGGGAGGGTTTATTTTGACTCATGGTTTTAGGGTACAGTCTGTCATGGAGGGGAAGGGATGGTGGTGATAGGAGCTTGAGGTGGCTGGTCACATGGCATCTGCTGTCAGGGAGCAGAGAGGGACAGATGCTGAGGATCAGCTGGTCTCCCCCTCATTCCGTTTGAATCTAGCCCTTTGGAATAGTGCCACTCACATTTAGAGTGTGAACCCAGCCAGTGGGATAGTGTGTGTCATCTCTCCTCAGTTAACCCAGCCTAGGGAGGCCTTTATAGACACCTCTAGTGGTTTGTTCTGTCAAGTTGACCGCGTTAAGGATTACAGAGCCTAGGGGTACTCTAATGAGGATGACTGGCATCTCCCTCCATTCCCCTGTCTGTGGGGAAGGTGGTTTGGGAAACCAAGACCCAGAGGTGGCTGGGCTGCCTATCATCTTGTGGTTGGATCGGAGGACTGCATCTACATCTGGACCCATGGAGCCTGAGAGGAGGAGGGGGCAGGCTGCCTTTTTCTTTCTCTCCTCTCCTGCAGACAGCTCACTGGGAGGTTGGGTCCTGCAGGGTGGGGCAGGCCCCACAGCTAGTGGATGCTTTGGTGCCAGACCCTTCCTGGTGGCCAGAACCTCAACAGACAGAGCTGGGAGGAGCATGGTTGGCCTCGGCAGGCCCTTGCAGAGCGAGCTAGGCTGGGGCTGGTGGTGGGGGAGCCTCTTGGCCCCAGGTCCCAGAGATTCATTTTAAAGGGATCAGGGAAGATGAAATGAGCATGGGCCTGTCTCTTCTCATGGGCCTCAGTGCCAAGGAAAACCCACTCCTTATGCCTATCTGTTCTCTGGATTCTCAGCACTCCCCTGGGAAATGCAGGGCCACAAGCCATCTGCCTGTGACATGGGACTTAAGGACTGACATGGAAGGTTAGTGTCATACAGTCAGACATATCTGTTTCACATCCCAGTCTGTGCCCTTGGGAGGGTAACTTCTGACAATTTCTTCCTCCCTCCCTCTAATGCTCCCCCCTTTCCTCCCTCCCTCCCTTCCTTCTTTCTTCCCTCCCTCCCTTTCTTTATTCATCCCCTCTTCTCTCTGGATTCTCTCCTTTCCTTCCTTCCTTCCTTCCTTCCTTCCTTCCTTCCTTCCTTCCTTNCCCTCCCTCCCTCCCTCCTTCCCTCCCTCTCTCTCTCTCTTCTTTTAGTCACGTGTGTGGGTGTGTTGTATGTGTTCACATGTGTGCAGATGCTCGTGTTTGTGTACACATACGTGTGGAAGTCTCAGGTCCACCATCAGTGTCATTCTTAAGCACCATTCAGATTTTCCTTGTAATAGTTTTGGTCACAAGTCCTGGACTCTGGGATTAGGTTGGACTGGTGGCCAATGAGCCCCAGGGATCTGTTTTTCCCTGACTTCTGGGTGCTGGGATTGCTAGTGAATGTCACTACGCTTGACTTTTTATCTTTAATGTGGGCTCTGAGAATTGAACTCGTGTCCTCACGCTTGCAAAGCAAGTACTTTACCAACTGAGCCACCTCTTCAGCTCTGACAACTAATTTCCTTACCTTGCAAAATTCAGGCACCAACTCCTACCTGGCTCGGGGTAGAAATCAATGCCAAAGGGCCCACACCTGCCGGCGAATGCAGTGAGTGCTGGGCACAGAGCACGGGAAATTACTGTGATCTCAAGTGTGCATCGGACCTAAAGAGAGGGCTATTTATTGGTTAAGGCAAGTACTGAGCAAGTGCCTGCTAGGTGTGACTGCCTGCACAGAGATGCAGACACCTGTCTGGAACTTAGTAATCCAAGCTGATTATCCAATAGAGAGGAGTGGTGGACTGGGCACCTCAGTGTCCCCAGTGTCCAGGACAGTTGCAGTGGTGTACAGGAAAGGTGATCCAACTTCCGCCAAGGGAACTGTGTAGGTGGAACAAGATGTCCTACAGGCTCAGCATCCCCAGTGGCCATGACAGGAACCAGCGATGCATGTGAAGGAGTCCAGGGTAGTGAGAACTTAGCCTCTGGGGTCCCAGGATATTGGAGCTGTGGCCTCTGGGGGTGGGATTTGGAAGGGAAGATTTGTTCCTTCATCTTCCTTTCTCCATCCTCAGGGTAGAGCACAGGTAGAGGAGAAGGCTCATCTCCAGGCTGCCCTGCTCACCCAGAGTCTGGGTACCCTTAGGCCAGGAGCAAGGGTCTCACCATCCAGGTCTCTTACAGCACAGGTGCTTAGATGCAAAGCGGTAGCACAAAAGCCAGCACTTTCCAAAGGGGACCGAAACTCTGCCTTGCCCTAGAGGTGCAGAGCAGGGGACCAGAGCACAGCATCAGGGTGTGTGACTCTTCTGGCTTGGGAGAGGCCATGCCTTCCATTTCTCAAAGTTCACACTCAGAGACATCTCTGGGACCTGGGGCTTGCTTTGTCCTCTAGTTTGGAGTAGCGTGAGCAAATTATTCTTGCTTCCTGGGGAACCAGTGGCAAAAGCTAATGAGGCAGGCAGACCCAAGGATGATCATGGGCTCTCGAGGCTCCCAAGAAGAAGGAACTGTGTGGGTCAGAGGCCTAGGACAAGAGAGACTTTTGAAAGAGGATCGGTGGCACCAGGTTGGACGGAGGAACAACAGAGGAAGTTACCCATCACTGGCTCACACTTGATGCCTGTGAAAGGCCCAGGCCAGACACATGGGCACAACTGTGCAGACAGTGTAGGATGCCATGGGTGGACACAGGGATGGAGTGAGGAGGCCAGATGACAGAAAGGTACTAGAAGTCTGAGACAGGAGTCTAGTCTCAGGATTCAGGTGTGTGAGTCATGGGAGGGGCCCTGTATCTCCCCGCGCCTTCAGCTGGAGGGAGAGACAGGATTGGATTCTGGAAAGATTGCTCTTTGCTTGCACTGATTGGAGGGGCTGGCACGGAAGCGATCAGCCCACCAAAGAAATAAGAGGTGGGTCTAGTGCCCAGGACTGTGGCTCTGAGCAAGCCCCAGCAGGGCTCTGTAAACCTCAGGGGTTTTGAGTCTCCTTAATCCTGGATGTCCTTTGGGGAAGAGCATTCCTCATTCCCTCCTCCAGGACACGATAGGAGCCTCTCTGCTCCCGCTTCAACCTGTCAGAAACTGGAGTCCATTGTCCAGGACCATGCTAGGACAACTCGTAAATAGAGACTTGAACCAGCCCATAGATCCCCAGCAAAGCTGGACACTGGCGGGGTGGTGAAGCCTTGAGGCAGGGGCTTGCAGGCTGCAGAGGGAACAGCAAACTCTGCAGAAGAGGGCAGTAGTACCTGAGGCCGATGGTTGGGTGGTGTTCAGAAGGGGGGTGGTGAGGAGTAGGTGGGGTGGCGAGACTCCCCAGCCAAGGTGGGCTGTTTGGAAAAGCCCCGGACTGGCAGGCAGGGAGGATGCGGCCTGGGCCTGCTCCAGGCAGTGAGGCGCTTCCCGCAGGTGGCCCTTTGATCTCCCAACAAATAGCCTATTCAACATCTCCAAGACTGGGCTGGCCTCTGGCAGTCAGAGTGGGAAGGTGGGAAAACACAAGAGGATTGTCTGCTCAGGATCAGGGCCGAGAATTGGCTAAGCAAGGCTGACTGTACATGAGGGAGGGAGCTGGGGGGTAGCCCTGGCATAGGGCTGTGTGGCTGCTGGCCAAGGACTCCCCTGAAGGCTGCAGGCTGGCCTCAGGGCTGGGCCTCCTAGGCTCTGATGCTTGCCTTTGCAGGTCCTGGGGAAAAATGAGCAGGGAGAGGGATGGTGTGGACATTGGATCCCCACCCCCCAGATTGAGGGGAGCCAGATCTTTGCACAGGAGGCAGCTTGATGCCCCTCCCCTGTCCCCGTCCCTGTCAGAGGCCAACTGCCTGGGCTGGAGGTTTAGTTGGGTGAAGACACTAACTAAGCTGGGTCTTGTGGCTTTTAAGATTGAAAAACCTCATCCCTACCCCCAGCCCCCATTTCTACCTGCTGCTGAAAATGAAGCTAACATCAAAAAACGTGGGAGATAATTTTATTTAGTGTTTTGAAATAACAAATACAAGTGGCTAGAGACTTGGGGTTCTTTCTATCTGCTAATTGATTCTGAATCTCTCCTTCCCTGTCACGCTGGAGAAGAGCCTCTCTAAACTGTGGAGGGTGACCCTACTTGGAGATTGTCTAGTTCAAGGGAGAAAGCCTGGTGGTGGGCCAAGGGGACAGTGCAGAATCGTAGTCCTGGCTCTTGACTCTCTTGTCGCGGTGCTGTGCATCTTCAGGCAAGTCACATAACTGCTCTGAGCCTTAGGCTCTTCTGCAGTACAAACTCACTGTGCTCATTTGTTTGGTTCAGAAGGTCAGCTTGCTGGTAGCGCTGTTCTTACACCAGTAGCTGCTCAGTGCCTGAGAGGTCCTCTTCCTTTAAGGAAGGAAAGTAGGCTTAGGAATAAGTCTTCAATTAAAATATTTTTGTCATACTAAGACCGGGTCAAAAGTCAAAACATGATTTAAAGATCATTTTCACCGAGTTACAAAGCCTGAGAGATGGTTTCATCCCGACCCCTGAGCCTTACCAGAGATTCATTTTTGAAAATTCAAAATCCGAAATTTAAACTTTCCGGCTCATTTTCTCCTCCACTCACTCGTTGACATGTTCTGTGGAGAAGCAGTCGGTGGCTCCCTGTGAGGTCTGCGGCTGCTCCCAGAGACCCTGGCAGACGGGGAGGAAGCTTGGAGCTGTGGGAAGGGCAGATGCTGCCCCAATGGGTTCCTGCACTTTACTCGCTGTGACCCCAGGCAAGTTGTTCCAACTCTTTAGGCTCTGTGTCTCATTTATAATCAGGGCTATCGTATTTCCTTTACAGGGCTGCTAGTGAGGATTAAAGATGGCGCGCTAAGATGCTTGGCTGTGGAGCATGGAGAAAAGCAACTATTGCTAAGACAGGATTTCTGCGCCTTGGTGGCCAGTGTCTCCAGGTGGTGACAGGAGGATGGCACATATGACCCAGAGAGATGTGTCCCACAGAAGGGCACTCATCCCCACCTGCCCGTCGGCTCAAGAGGTCTCAGCTTCCTTCTCAGAGCTGAGTGACCTCATGACTTTTCTTTGGGTGGGCCTTTTAATTTTTTCATCATGACCGTCTGATACTCTCCAAACAAGCCGACTCTCCAACAGCTCTTGGAAAGATGCTGCGAAGTGTCTCGAAGGAGCTGGCTGCTGGGCACCGCTCTTGGGCCATGGTAGAGCCCCCCAGGCTAGTGGCAGGCTTCTGGGAGTCTGGCTGTCTGTGTGCTTGGCTTAGACAAGAAGGAGGTAGAACTAGTTCCCCACACCGTTCGTTTATCTTGCTTTATCTGACCTCGGAGCCTAGCCACCTTAATGGCTTTTAATGACCAGAATGCAGCTCTTGACTCGATCCATTGGCCAGGCTACCTAATGGCCTCTTTCCCACCCACTCTGCTTGGCAAGGAAGCTGGCCCAGATGTCAGGTGGGGCCGCCTCGATGGCACTGTGGTGGGCTTTAGCTGGGGGTAGAGCGGCTTTCCCTCAGCGCCCTCTATAAAGTAGGGTGGAGAAAGCTGCCTGGAGAATGTGATTCCTGCCCTGGAGGCATGCCATGACCTGTAGGACTCTCAGCAAATGGGCTTGGCCTCTCTGGTCTTTACTTCCTGGGGCTTGAGTCTACACCTGGAGAAGATTGCACAACTGGGCCTGACTCTGTCATTGGTCAGTACTTCCCGTCCACACCAGCTATGGTTTCTTGAGAAACAGCTGCCTGGGATGGTATGGGCTTGGCTTAGGAATTTCCCAAGAGTGGCTCTGATGACTGTGGCTGCTGCCCACCTCACTAGGGTGGGTACTTCCCAGCTCTGGGCTGCCAGCAGAGAAACAGGACAAGGACCACGGAGGCTGGGGATCTCCCCTTAACTCCCACTGTGCAATTGTCCCTGGAGACCAAGACTTCTAGGAAGGGAAAACTCCTCCGTTAGTCAGAGCTCCCGTCAGCTGGCAGCCTGCTGCCCGGATGGAGTCCCTCTCCTACTTCGCCCTTCTCCACCCTCTTATGCAAGCCCCAGCATCCCTACCAGCTGAGTCACCCGGTCCAGGACTCCAGCCTGTTAACAGCAGGGTTGCATGGCTCTGACCCTGCTGAGGACAGGCCTGGCCTCCTCTCCACCCACCATGTGGGTGGGAGCCCCTGTTCCCTGCTGGTGTTCTGAGTGTCTTCCATTCTAAAACGGAACCCTGGAAGGGCTTCCTGGCCAGGAAGCCAGGAAGTGACTGGGGCCAGAGTTGGCTCTTGATGCCTGACACACTTATATCTGCGTTAGTCGGCAACTTGGGGGCTTCTTTTACAGGACAGCGGTCCATCTGGGGCATTGTTGCTCCACCCCCGGGTATGTGTGGTCGTATCTGAACACACTTTAGGTTGCGGCAGTGGGGGTGGGCCACTACCCGCATCTGGGATGGGGGAGCACTAGCTTATTTTCTCTAGTTCATAGCACAGCCTCATGCAGCAATGAAGTCACCTGGTGGCTCCCCAAAGCTCTCTTACTGTCACTCTCTGATCTTCAGGCCTGATTCCTGCCCCAAGGGATGTGATGCCACCAGTCCGGGCTCTGGCCCAGGGTGGAGCCACATACTTGGTCTTCAGCTCTGATGTCTATCTGGGGCTATTGTCCCACATTTCGTTTCCACTCTTAGCAAGAAGTGACATCTGCATGTCCCACCCTCAAGCTCAAAGTCAGCGTGTCCCAACCTGAGCTCGGCCCCCACCTTCTCACTTCATCCTCTTCCGTAGCCCTGTGCCCAGGCCCCATCCCCGCCTCCTGCCTCCTCCCTGTCTCTCCACGCCCTGCCCTCCTGCCCTACTTGGTTCACGCTCCTGCCACTTTTTTGTGTGTCCCTTCTTTCGGTTCCTATTCTGGGTATGTATGTATGTATGTATATTTATTTGTTTGTTTATTTATTTGTGTCAACTTGACACAAACTAGAATCATCTGAGGACCAGCAGTCAAGAAAATGTGTCCATCAGATTGCCTGCAGGCAAGTCTACGTGGTATTTCGTTCATTAATGATTGACATGGGAGAGTCCAGCCCTCTGTGGGTGGTACCACCCCTCGGCAGGTGGTCCTGGGTGTTATAAAAAAGCAGGTTGAACAAGTCCTGGGGAGCAAGCCAGTAAGCAGCCTTCCTCCTTGGTCGGTGATTCAGTTCCTATCTCCAGGCTCCTGTCTTGCTCGAATTTCTGTCCAACTTCCCTTTGAGACAGGCTATGAGCTGCAGGAGGAAAGAAACCCTTTCTTCTCCAGTTTGCTTCTGGTCATAGTGCTTATCACAGCGACAGAAGCCAGACTAAGGCATCCCTCTCCCGTCCCCCGCCCCAGCTTCCAAGTTTCTTCTGTCCCCAACCCCAAGACTCTAGCTAGTTTTCCTCTACACTGTTAGGATCTCTCTGGTCTGAGAAGGTTCCGTCTTTGACTACAGGATTGACTTTCTTGAGTGCTGAGGCTGCTCCATGTCCCATCTGGTTCCCTTTGCTAAGCAGGGAGAGTCGAAGCATGGTGATCTCTTGTTAAGCCAACAGGCACTGGCCGTCATTGGCTGGGGTCTCAGTGGCTCCAAATATCCACCCTGCAGCCAGAAGATCTCCACAGTTATGTCCACAGGGTGGATGGACTCTGCACCTGCTGACTCATAAGGTCTTGGTCATAGGAGAAATTCACATAGGAATTTGCTTATCTGTGAGGAAACTGGTGAATGAATGGAATGAATGAATGAGTTCATTTAAGTAGTACTGCTTGGGGATTTTCACATCAGACACTTCAAAGATCTCGATAAGAGCTTCTGTTGTTCGTTTGTTGCTTTCTTTTTCATTCTTGGAGACTAAGCCCAGGACCTTGTGTGTGCTGGGCAAGAGCTCCACCACTGAGCTGTATCCACGGCCCGACGCTGACTTTTTATTTTGAGACAGACTCTTAAAATGTTGCCCAGGCAAGCTTTGAACTTCTTATCCTCCTGCCTCAGCCTCTGGCGCAGTTGGACTGTCAGGCCTGACTGTTGTCGTTTTGGAGGTAGCGGGGTATGGTGATGACATTTCTGGTTTATTAAACTAGGAACTGAGTAATGGAAGAGCTGGTAAAGCCAAGAGTGACTTACTCTTCCGCAGTGTGCCATGGGTCTGGAGGCCAGGGACACAGCTGAGGGTAGACTCCTCCTGAAGGGTGCCTCTAGTCGCTGTGGACGAAATCTAGCCTTGCTCCTGGAAGTAGACTTATAGAATCACCTTGTTCTTCCTACAGCCACTCTCTGCTCTACCTGCTACATGGCTGTGACAGACCTAGTGTGAGCACACGTGTGAATAGTTGAGGAACAGGGAGGACCCCTGGGTACCTGAAAGGGCCTTGTGTTCTCATGTACCAAAAGGAAGGTATAGTGGTCTCATGTCACAGATGCAAAGTTGAGGTTTATTACAGAGGAAAAAGGCCGAACTCACAGCAAAGCCAGAGAGGGTAGAGGAGGACACCAGGTGTCCCCTCCCTCCCCTCAGGCAATAGGCCCCTGCATGGCCTGGGGCAGGACCTTTGTCTTCTCTACATCTCAGTCTGCCTGAATATAGAGCAAGGATAATGAGGCACCTGCTTCATAAGCTGGTAAGGAAGACTATGTGCGCTGTGCCCTTCCAGTGTGCAGATCCTGTGCGGCACTAGCTAGCCGGCAGTTAGCCCGTGTTGCTATCACTACTGGTCCGAGAAGCTTTGACTTCGAACCTAGACTGTCAGTCACTGACCCATACTCTCAGATGCTGCAGCAAAAGCTCTGGCATCCCAACCAGCCCCCGTAGCTCTTTAATAAGCCTAGATTGTCTTCCTAGTCTCTATAGAGAGGGTTAGAGTTAAAACACTGGGGATCTGGATGCAGAGAAAAGAGAGGGCCATAGAACTGGGGAGCCCCCAGGAATTCTGGCTTTTAGCAGTTTCCCTGGAGCTTCTGTAGAAATGCTAGCCTGGCACCTATTGTCCCTCTTGCTTCATCTGCCTGGGCATTGCAACATCTGGCGTGGCAAGGAACATAGCGCTGTCCTGGGAGAGCAGCCTGAGTCGTGGGAACCCTGGAACATCTTTCGGGAGCGTCCAGCAGTTGGGGCAGGGCCTGGATGGTGGGGCCACAGTTAGTCAGGGGCCTGGCAAGGGAAACACGCGTTGTGCAAGCAGCACTCTAACAGGAGTGTCCCTGGCCTCTGTGGAGACAGGGCTCGCTCCTGTGTTTCAGAGAAGCAGGAAGTATTGCTTGGCCGGTGGAGGGGCATCAGGCACAGCAAGGAATTTGGGGGCCTGGAACAGCAGGCTGGGCGATGTGGAACCACTCTCATTCCGTTTCTCTCTCAGCTTTCTGGATAAACTGGGGCCCATTAGCCAGGTCTGGGAAAGGTGACCAGAGGGACTAACCACCACCCATCTCACTTACGGCCTGTCCAAGGCGAGTCTGAGTAGCTGCAACAAGGGGCAATGAATAAACACATATGTTATCAGATGACTCAGCCTCCCTGCAGCCCATGGACCGCAGACTCAGAGGGCTGCATGAAGCAGAACCATGGGGCAGAGCCACCATGACACACAGGTGCTCACGGGCCTCTGAATGCATACTTTTCCAGAGAGGAACAAGTCAGAGGATCTGAGCAAACCTATTAAAGACCATTGTGTATTTAGCTTTTCACACTGAAAATGCTTGCAGGGGGAGGAAGAGCCTTTGAAATCAAGCAAATCTTGTTGGTTAGGGTTGATGTTGTTTTTGGAGGCAGGGCATGGATACGGCAGCCAGAGATGCCGCACAAAGGGCACATTACCAATACACGAGGTTATGCCTAATTACCTGAGATAGCCTCCTCCACCGGGTGAGAATCAGTTGTCATCAGTCCTGTATTAATTACGGCAAAGGCGGGCTTTCAGCTCATGACTCAGAGCTGACTCAACACTGGGGCAGGAGCTTTCCATGGCCTGGAGCTGCGCTCCCCATTTTTTTTCCTGGAAACGCCTAAGCTGGCTGACAACCCCCTGGACAAGAGCATCAATCCTTTCTGGGAGGCCCTGTACCCCTAGTTAAGCTCTTGCTTCCAAGCTGTGCATAGGGGATGGGTGGGGACTGTGTCTAGCTTACCTTTAGCTTCCCCGCCCCACACCCTGCAGCTGCCCCACAGGGAGGCCAGTGTCTGCTTCTCATGAAGTGTGGGAGGAATAACTGAGCCTCCACCTTGGAGCTGGGGAAGATGGATTTGCACTCAGTGCTTCTTGACTTTGAAATTGTATTATATGTTTTCTAATGTCTTTGCCCTTGGATGTTTCACCCAGCTTACTCGAAGGGAACAAGGGGACTGTCCCAGATGCTCAGATGGTAAATAGCATACCCACACTGCTCAGGATTGAACTTGTTCCTAGTTCCTTCGCTGGGAAGGCAGGCCAAGTTATAAAACAAGGGTGATTTTCCAGGCTGGGTAGGGAGGAAAGCTTTTCTGATCAATCCCAGCCTTTTGTTGGGACTGATTGATTGATCATCCAGTCCTGTTTGATGAGCATCTTCTCATCTTCTCACTCGCAAGTGTCCAAGATCTTTAGCTGTTTCCTGACCCTAGAGTGACCCTTCAGAGGCTGGGGCATCCTGGATAAGCTCGGGATGGGGGATGCCTTTGAGGCTTTCCAATCCTCTCCAAACAGCCATTGTCCTGCTTTTCACGTTTTCTGAGTCTCCAGTATGACTCTTCTGGGAAACACACTTCAGAGATCGGCAAGAAAACTCAGGCTTGAGAAATAAGGAACTTTTTCCAATGTGGATGAGGTTACACATTTGGTCTTCCCGATCTGGAACTACCAGTGTCTTTCTGCAAAGAATAGCGTGAGAGTTACATTAAGTTGGCTCTGATGGTATACAAAATAGTACCAATTACAGTCCTCCACTGTTTTCCCGGTGGCGGTGGGGGTGGGCATACACGGATGACCCTTCAGACTGTGAGCACCACACTTCCTTGTTTTACTGTATTCATCCCCACTTGTGAGCTCAGTGTTTGTATTTTAGGTACCCTGAGAGCCTGGGCTTTTATCATCCCCATCTTCTGATGGATAGATGGAGGCACAACGAAAATAAGACATCTTGTGTACTACTGATGTTCAGGACAATCTAGTTCAGAGCCATATGGGCAAGACTGTGAGCCATGCCTCCCCGACTCTGCAAGCGTCCCCCTTTCTAGTCCCAAGACAGTTTGTGTCACCTGCCACATGTCAGGAGCGCTACTTGGGCTCCAGAGGGCAGAGTGACAGTGACTCTTAAGGAGTGTGGTGAAGGGTTTCTTGGTCAGGAATCCGGTGAGCAAGGTAGTTGATGTTTGCAGGGTAAAGGGCTGACTGGTTTTGGGAAAGAGTGGATTCCGTTTTTTTCCCAACTTCCAAGCTCCTCAAATGGCATTCCTGCCCGCCCCATCCCCTATCCGTTCATCTCCTCCCTTTCTTACGCTGTCCTCTGCATCTCCCTGTCTCCCCTCTCCCTGCATCTCTTCACTGACTCACTGGAGGGGTAGCTCATGGGAAAACCCTTAGTCACTGAGGAGGAAGTGGCCAGTGGATCGGTCTCCACACCTCTTTGTTCCCTCACCTGCTTTAGACCTGATCTGAATGATCAAATTCTTGAAGTCCCCCACCCCGGATGGTAACTTGGCACCAAGGTCATTGCTCTCCTGGTTCCAGGAGCAGGAGCTTGGGGACCCTTCCTTTGAAGGTGGTGTTCAGCCATAGGTCTCTCTCTGTCCCACCGTGCACTGTGTGCCTCCTGCTTTTCATGAGCCACCTGGACTCGGGCTTCAACCGTCCTTTCCTCTAGGCTCACAGAGTGGGCACACCTGGTCCCTTGATCATCTTCGTTCCTTTCTGATGAAGTTCATGGTGGGAAAAAGGGCAGTGCAGAGAGGGGAAGACACAATCTTCATGGGCCATGGGGCTGTTTTGTGTGTGGTTGAAGTTGCTGTTACTCCTTGGGTCCACATAAAGGACTTTGAAATAGTCNCCAACTGGGCAGAGCAGCCTGTGTGAGCTCCTCCTACCCTGATTTCACAGCAAAGGATTGGAAAAGACAGAGCTGTTGAGGAACCTCATCACCTGTACACAATGGAACCAGAACTGAGACTTACCCACACTGGCTTCAGGACATTTATGAGTATGCACCTATACCTGCACCGCACTGCCATGGCTACTGGGGAGAGAAGAGGAGGAAGTGGGGTGGGTGGGTGGAGAAGCACCAGTCCTATAGCTCACCACACCAGCACCAATAGCATCTGCTTTTTTCCGGAACTGAGGATCGCACCCAGGCCATCACATAAGCTAGGCAATGCTCTCTACCACTAGGTTTTCTCCCAAACTCAGCACCCGTAGCAACCACGCTTTCCCTTCTTGTACCTCCTCACCATAGAGCTGAGATTCCCTGCTCTCGGATTAAAGGTGATGGGGTGGATGTGTCTCCATTCTCACCCTGCTTTGAGACACACAGGAGGAGGTTACCAGATGTGACCGTGGGACACCCCACCGTCAGCTGTACCCACTTTCTCTGGTTGCTGACTCTTAGCAAAGAGGCTATGGTGGTTGATGTCAGAGTCAGAGCCTGTCAAATAGTTGAGCCTAGGATACGCTCAGCATGAAACTCTGTATCTCCCAGGCTCTGCGAGGAGTATGTGACTCTTATTAGTTCACATTTGCTCCTCTGAGTTGCAGAGTGACTGACACTGTTACCCCTGCCCATGACCTTGAAATACAGAGATGCTACCTATCAAGGGCAAGATCTGAACAAACAAAGTTAGGATTCTGTTTGGCCAGGAGTACCTTGAGTTCGGGATACCCCCTGCGACACATTTACTGTCTAACCACCTGCCCATCTTCCTGACTATTTCCTCCTTCCTCCCACTCTTCCTCCAGGGAGCCCTCTGTGATCCTCCCAGGGAATCTTTGACTTTTATTTATTTACATTTGCTCCTCTGAGTTGCGGAGCGGCTGACAGTGTTACCCCTCTCCCCGCCCATGACCTTGGGATATAGATAGGCACAGTAACTGTCAAGGGCAAGAACCCTAACTGCAGGGGCCTGGGGTGCAGGGGTCAGGTGAGCAGTGGCTCTCGGGCATGTGGTTGATGCCAGCCTTCTCCTTCCTCTCCATGCCTCTCTGGGGTTCTTGGTGTTGAGACTTTCACTTACTACTCCTTCCTCTGCCAGCCCCCCTTTCTTTGTGTCACTGGGGTCCTTGCAGCAGCCCAGGGTGGGCAGAAAGCAGGGCCTTCTTGAACAGCAAATATCTTCTGCACAACTGTCCCAACCTTGACTCTTGCCAAGTTCTAAGTCCTGGTGGCCTCTGAGGGTGCTGAGGTGGGAACAGAGTGCAGCAGCCTCTTTGGAGGTGAAATTCAGTTTTCTTCAGGAAAAAAGGCTACTTCCTGATTGCTAGAGACCTAGAAGAAAGTCTTTAAAAGGCTCTAGCATTCCTACTGGCCTCCAAACTGTCAGCCTCCAACATTTTGATGATTTAAGTGTTGATGGATTAAAAACATGTGGTTCGTGTTTCCCCGAATTCAAACACACATTGAACTTAAAGGAAAGTTTAAAAAAGAAAAGGAAAGGGTTCAGAGAAGCAGGTTGGGTGTCATTCACTCAGTGCCCTGATTTGGGGAACTTGGCTTAAGGAACTTATGAGTACGCCTCCAAACAGGCTCTCTCAAGCCTCCAGAAATGTCTCTCTTGGCTGGGAGGCAGAATGGGTTTGTGCCTGGGGTTGGACAGAGGTGGGGTCTGCATCTTGCCACTGCTGAGCTGAACCCAAGCCAACTTTATACAACCTTGGGCATGGGGAGAAGGCTAAATTTTCAAATAGTAAGATTCAAGTTGCAGAGCCCCCATCCCAGCCATCCTACCCAACACCTCACCCTGATTTTACCTGAAGATTCTAAGACTCAGACAGTCACCATTTACTGAGCATCTACTATGTGCTCTCCTTGGTGGGTTCCCTAGAAAACCTCGTACAGCTGCAGACCCACAGACTGCTTCACCCCAGCACAGAGACCTGTGCAATGGGCTTTCTTCGTCCTCTCCAGTCTCCTCCCTCTCCTGCCTGTTTCCTGCAGGACTGATTGCAGCTAAGTAGGACAGGGATTGGAGTCGCTTTCATGTGGCATGAAGGCTGGAGGCTGGGCCCTCTCAAATATCTTCAGAGTTTTACAGCCAAGCCGAGGAGTTGGTAAAATTGTAAGGAGAGCCCTGGTTGCAGCTGGGGCTGGGCACAAGGCCTATAATAGCTCCTGGAGGTCAGAGACAAGTGATTCCAATTTTCCCACTCCAAGTGTACAGCACTGTCCAGAAGTTCTTGGCTACAGTTTTGGTCTGAACCTCTCAAAAGTTTGTGGAATATCCAGCTCGAATTTTCCATAGACGCTAAGGATCTAATGTTGGAGGAGACTACTGTGTGCATAGCCCTGAAGCAGACATTAAAATGGATCACCCCATTAAATATCCAGGCACCCCCCCATCAGCATTGTCCCCTCCACAGGTGAGGTGTGAAGGCTCAAAGTGGGCAGAAGCCTGGGATGGAGGTCATGGCCACTGAGTTGGAGGGAGACCCGGCTGTGCATTGCTGGCTCTTTACTCCCTTGCCCTGCTCAGCCATCACACAATCACCCTGCAAGATCAGGGTTTCTGTAAGACTTGTGCTTTCCCTGGTTAATATAAATAACACATGTTCTTTTCCTTTCAGGAAAGTGGGGGAATTTAAAACCACATAAAGTAAATTAGAATCACCCATGTCCTTGCTATCCAGCCACCCCTGAGTTTGTTTTGTTTACAGTCTTCCTGTGTTGAGGGACATAAGATGGACAGATAGGAGAAGGCCTGATAGACACTCAAGAAAATAGGTAAGCAGTGTGTGTGTGTGTGTGTGTGTGTGTCTTTCTGTCTGTCTGTCTGTCTGTCTGTCTGTCATCTCTATCTGTGACTGTGTGTCTGTGTATGTGTATGTTAGTGTATGTGCATGTCTCTGTGTGTGTGTCTGTCTCTGTGTGTCATCACTCTGTGTGTATCTGTGTGCAATCTCTCTGTGTGTCTGTGTATGTGTGTATCCTTCTCTGTGTGTGTCTGTGTGTGTATGTGTATGTGTCTAGTGTGTGTGTCTGTGTCTATGTATGTGTGTATCTGTGTGCATCTCTGTGTATGTGTGTATCCCTCTGTGTGTGTCTATGTGTGTGTGTCTGTGTGTCTGTGTATCTGTGTATCTCTGTGTATCTGTGTGTGTGAGTGTAGGTTTGCCATCAACTTTGAGTGTCTTCTTCTATTGCTCCCCATCTTGTTTTTGAGATAAGGTCTCTCACAAAACCCAAAGAGCACCATCTTAGCTAGTCTTACTAGCATGTGATGTCCTGGGATGTATCTGTCTCCCCAAGCTCTGGGGTCATAGCTTCTCCAAACCTTGCTATACATGGTGCTAAGAATCTATACTCAAGTCCTCACACTTACACCACAAGCACGTTCCACACTGAACCATCTCCCAGATGGAATAAGCATTTTAATTTTAGAGAGTAGATTTTCCTCCATAGAGTGCTTCAGTGGCAGACTGTTAAGGATGCTGCTGTTATTTCATGTTCTCTGGAGATCTCAGTCTTGAAGAGGGAAATGGTACACCTCCACTAATGAAGGGAAATCATACCTGATCCCCCTGCTACCTCCAGGTCTCATGTTCTCTAACATGAATCACAGATGCAAACACCCTGCTCCCTCCAAAGCTAGCGATGAAACCTCCATGGAAGCCTCTCATTCCTTCACTCCAGAAACATCACCTACACCTGTGCAGGAAGATGGCCACAGAGAGAGGTCCGGGAGAATCTGCACATGCAGCCTCATTGTCTCCCCTACACCCATTACCATCTGGTCACACTCTGTGCGTCAATTTTGTCTCCACATGTCTTCCCTTCTCCTTTGAATGTGAAGATAAAAGGGGTGGGCATACAGGCCTGGAACCCAACCCAAGACACAACACCTCATTTTTAATATAGGGTGATATAAAATGATTATGAAAGTGATGTACTTTTTTGCACTAGGCAGGCAGAAAAGAGAAGTAAGAGAGATTATTAGTGTTCTTTACAAGGAGATCAAAACAAAAAAATCAAGAAAAATATTACATGACAGAACAGAAGAAAGTCTGATTGAAACAAACATTTCTTCCAGGCCTTGAGGCTTTACTTCTAAGATTTTCTTTGTCAAGCAAGACTTGGATTCAATCAACTTGTGTCTGTCATGACCCTTAAGAGGGGTAAGGAGAACCATCTTACTCTCTACCCTGTACAAGTCAATTTCAGACACTCACAACCAAAGCACAACTCTTCTTTGCTAAAAGTCTTGACTAAAAGCAAGTATTCTGGACAAAAGCAATCTTCAAGAAGTCATAGGTTGCAATGAAGCCATCTAGGACTTGAGTGGGCCATGCTCCTGGGGAAAACCCAGTTTGATATAACATAGTGTGGGGATAGTGAAGGTATTAAAAACTAAACCAAGTCAGCCACACCAACCTTAGAACCAGAATCAAGGTGTTAGAGAATGTAGGGAAGGACCTACTGGCCAAACTGAGCCTAGAAGGTCTTGCTGTCCTCAGAACAACAAAGTTAGTAAAAAGCCAGATTCTTACATATTAGGAGACATTTAGGATCCTTAATTCTACCCCAGAGAGATCAATTAGCATTTTGAAAGCTTTATGTCAACTGGAAATATTCCTCCACTTTCAACATATGTTGTTATAAAATTATTATGAAGTTGACATATTTATAATAGATAGACAACAGAAATAAGCAAGATGGCTGGTGTTCTTTATAAAGAGATTGGGATAAGTGATACAGGGAAATATTACATGAGCTAAGGGAAGAAACCTTGACTGAAATGAAGGCTGCCTCAAAGGAAATGTGACCCAGAAAGTGCACTCACGTGTACTTCTTTGAAGAAGCTGAATTACAAGAGGAAGAAATAAATTGTTTAAGCCAACAAGTGTGCAAGAGAGACACACAACTTAAGGCATAGAAGAGTCAAAGTTGCCAAAATTACCTTATGACCATCTGAAGCTAGAGTCAGCAATGACAGGGACAAAAGGAATGTTTTGAGAGTTTTAAGACAAACTATATTGTACATTGGAGATATAGAAATATTGGCCAACATGCAGAAATATGTATATTGCAATGCCCATGAAAATTTTCAGGGAAAGCTCTGCATCCATCTTTCTTTCTTTCTTTCTTTCTTTCTTTCTTTCTTTCTTTCTTTCTTTCTTTCTTTCNCTCTCTCTCTCTCTCTCTCTCTTTCTTTCTTTCTTTCTTTCTTTCTTTTTGTCTTTTAAATCTGGGGAGCATAGGGATGGACTAAAAATGAATGATGGAGAGGTCATGTCGTATTAGTTTGGTGATTACACAGTCGTGAAAACTGGCCAAGTTTATGTACTAGCAACAATTTAAAGAGTCTGAGAAAAGCATAAGGGGTTCACTCATAGTGAGGAGTTAAGGTAACTTCATGATAACCCCAAGTAAAGTTGTGTTTCAGCTTCTTCATCAAGCGATATCTGGGAAAGAAATAAAATCCCACTAACTGGAGAAAATTCATTTGAGAAAACTCTTCGGGCTTTACTTCAGCTTCTTCTTTGCTCAATTCTTATGTGCACATGGTTCTTTCTTTTATTACGTCATTGCTATTGTTTTATCTGTTTTAACACAGAGAATAATGCTGTGGCAGTCTGAGTGATAAATGTCCTCCATATGGCTCAGGTGTTGAAGCACTCGGTCACCAGCTGGTGGTGCTGGGTGGTGAGGTCACTGGGGGTTGGGCTTTGCAGGTTTATATCCGCACCCCACTTCCAGGTCAGTCTCTCTGCCTCATGCTTGCATTTGAAGACGTGAGCTCTCAGCTTCCTGCTCCCGTTGCCATGCCTGTTGCTTGGTGCTGTGCCTCCCTGGCAAAGTGAACTCTTATCCTTCTGGTACTGTAAGTCAAAATAAACTCTTTCTTCTATAAATTGCTTTTGGTAGTGGCATTTTATTACAGCCAAGAGAAAGAAATTGTTTTAAAGGCCCTTGGCGATGCTTAGCAAATATTGATGACAACATAGTCAAAACTTGGCATTTTTTTTGGTGTGCATGTTTTATATTATTGAAGAATCTCCACAATGAATGTCTATCATATTTACAAAGCATATAAGGTCAAAGGTCAATGTCTTGAAAGGTATGAAAACAGGCTATCAAGATGGAAGAGCTGGCCAAGCATTTGGGATTTACCCCACCCTGTCAACGGAAGCTCTCTCTGGGCTAGGATTTTTGGATCTTCAGCTTCCAGTATTGGCTGAAACTGACCTTACTTATTCTCAACATCTTTTCTAAGAATATACAAAGTACAAAAACCAAAAACTAAAACTCAGACAACACTAAAACCCAACCAACCAACCAACCAACCAACCAACCAACCAACCAACCAACCAACCAACCAACCAACATAAGCCATAGGTGAGGCAGGCCTATGTGATATGCATAGTCATTAACTGGAGTGGGGTGGTGTAATAGATCCTAGTGTCTCTTTTTCTGGGAGTTGTTAGACAGAGGCAGGAGCCTAGAGCGAATTCACGTGTGGTACACGTGGATGCTGATGAGATGCTGTCTGTTTGGTGCCCATCACATAACCACCAGGAAGACTTTACTGTTCATGTTCTCCCGTTACAGTGAGGTACCACCTAAATCTAGGAGTATGTAATGGTCTTTAACTGAACTTAGTAAATCTGTTCTCATTGTATATCAGTCTACCAGAAAGGCAACACTGCACCCGTTGTACCAATTAAGAACTGTAAGTTCATGGAAATTCAAAGGGCTTTCAGAAGGAGTGCAGTTCTAAGCCAGAGTTTTCCAGCAAGACCTAGAATGTGTAGGGCAGAGGGTGCCAGGAGCAGACTTTGGATATGTTTTCTTAAGGAAGTGGTTTGTTACTTTGTGAAACCCCAACAACACTATGTTCTTTTCAATTTTTTATTATTTATTTTTAAATCATGGTTTCAACCTTTGCATTTTGTGTGTCTCTGTGTGTGTGTGTGTGTGTGTGTGTGTGCGCGCGCGTGTGCACATGCCCAAGCAGTGCCCACAGTGGGCGGAGCAGGGCATCACACTCCCTGGAGATGAAGTTAGGTGGTTGCAAGCTGCTCCATGTGGTTGCTGGGAACCTAACTCAGGCTTTCTACAGGAGCCGTCAGTACTTTTAACCACGGGGTCATCTCTTTACCCTCTAATCTTTTTTATTCTAGAGAAAAATTACTTAATTTTGTATCTGGAGACTTAGCTCACTGATTAAGAGTAGGAAGTACTCTTGCAGAGGACCTGAGTTCAGTTCCTAGCACCCATGACTGGAACCTCAGAACTGCCTCTAACTCTAGCCTCAGGCCCCCATGCATCTTTTGACTTCCTCATTCGCATATGATTGGAAATAAAATAAAGTCTTAAAAATTATTTTAGTGTGTGTGTGTTTTTGTGTATGTGCACATGAGCCACAGTGTGCATGTGTAGGTCAGAAAACAATCTGATGAAACTGGTTCTCTGTTTCCACCTATATGTGGACTCAAGAGAGCAAATTTAGGTCACCAGGCTTTTACAGTAAGCACCTTTATTTATCCTGGGAGGTATGTATGTCATCAGCCTCAGCCAAGGGCCCTGATAGGTGCTCTTGCCATCTGTTCCTTTTGGATGGGATTTACATTATTCCATGGACTCAGCCATCTCCGGATGACCTGCTCACCTTGGTTCATTCAGGGATGCATAATGACTCTATCAGAACAAACCCAAGGGCCTTTTCTGCTGTAATTAACATGCATGGACTCAGTTTCCTTTTTCAAAATTTTACGTTTTTCAACAATTTCATACACACAATGTATTGTGATGGCACTGGGTTTTCTGTGAACCTGCTCCTGTAGAGATGGCCTCAGCAAACCCTTGTTAAGGGCTACCACAGAGATTCTGAGACAAGGCCAAAGGGTGAGGCGATCTCTATGTGACTTACCATTGAGTTGTTGGGGCTCCTGGACCCAGCCACAGCTAAACCCAACCACCATGGACCTTGGGAGCACAATAAGGCAATCAGTCCTCTTTTGAGTCCTACTTGGCTTGGTCCTATGAGACTGTATGACCCTGAGGCATTTGGAAGCAGCAGCCTTTCTAAGCAGAGAAGAGTACCGAGCCTCTTGGTCCGTGTAGACACTTCCCAACAGCCCTCCCTGGGTGTTCCTCAGCACACCCTGAATGTTTCCATGCTCTGGAGATGTGGCTGGTTTTGTGGAAGGAATGACTGTCCTCACGGAAACGACCACAGAATGGGTGAGCCATACCTGAAAGGTGGTCACCTGGGAATTTTGCTTTAAGTGATCTGAATCAGAGGAACAGTCTCTGTCTTCAATGAGCATATAAAGTCGCCACCCTTTTATGCTTACAAGCCAGCTTCTATTCGCATTAGAGGAAGTACAAAAACAAGTGAAGGGATTTTTTTTAATTCAAGTATTTCCTACCACAGACTGTGAGAAATTAGACAGGACTCTCTCCTCAGGAGGTGTGGAACCCTGCCTTTTCTTTTGTTGGATCTTTTCACATTTTTGACACCATTTTCTTGCTTTATGAACAAGAATGGCTGACCACTGACCAAAGGAAGCCCAGAGAATCCATAGCACACCCAACTCTGTTCTGTGGAGACCAAGAAGAAGTAGTGGGGTGCTTAGGAGAGGAGTTATAAATGTAGTGACGGGAAGAGCGTGTGGTTCACATTAATTCAAAAGAGGCCCTTCATTGGATCATGATCTGATTGTGTTTACAAATATATAGCCAGAGGCTTTTAATTTTGGGGCAATTTCATTGTTCATAGATATATATCCAGCTACAGATATACATCTATGAAATTATGTGCTTATGCGTTTTAAATGAGATACGGCCTCTCTCCTGTAATGCAATAATCTTCCTACTTTATGATATACAGTTGCCCAAAGTTGGGGCAATTTCATAAAAATCTTATTTGAAATACCATAATAGATGGAAGATGTAAATATGTGATGTTTAGAGACACAGCTGAAATTTGAATTCATTGGAATCTAGCAACCGAGGGAGCTAACAAGGACTGAGTCTATTAAATCGCACACGTCGACTTCTTGCGCGCCTAGCTACCTCTTGCCTCTTTGCTGTTTATTTTTCTTTTAAGCCCAAGTTCAATAAATAAACCCAACTAACAATTAAAATGTCCCCAAATGATTCTAGATTGAAAAATGCAAAAGCCAGCCTGGCTGGTGTTCCTCTTGCAGTAGAGTTTGATTAACCTCTCTAATTGCATTTGGAGGGGTGGGGTGGAAGCTCATGAGGCGCTGGGCTTTTAGTGAGAGCTGCCTATGAAAAACCTCAATTATCACTAAGAATGGAAAATGTTCATAACATATAATGCTCTTCCCAGTCAAGAGCTGTCTTTTTGACTCAGCCTACCAGATTTGGGAGAGATACCATTCTATGCCCCCTTTTTTCTCCTCTGCCCTAAGCACAGCCGCTTCCAGTTGGCTGGAGGCGAGCCCCTTGGCCTGCAGCCAGCTCAGAGAAAGCAGCTATTTTTCCAGCTCAGACACTGGGTGCCCTACACTGATGAAGATGAAACCGAAAAGCTGTGTGGAGAAGTAAAACCAAGATGGAGGAAGTTGTGCTTGTGAGGTCTGCCCTTGGCTGGGATATGCTGTGGAAGGCAGGTGGCCGTGAGAGGACATAGGACAGGACAAAGGGCTCTCCAGGGTGAGTGTGTGTGTGTGTGTGTGTGTGTGTGTGTGTGTGCGCG
>LOEQ01009558.1:0-35874 GCA_001685075.1 Bramus lutescens
CCCCAAGTTCTCCCCAATCCTCCCCTTCTCCCTTCTCTCTCCCCATCTCCCCTTACCCCAAATCCACCCCCAGCCCCTGCTCCCAACTTTTGCCCGGCGATCTTGTCAACTTCCAATATCCAGGAGGATAACTCAGTGTTTTTCTTTTGGTTCACCTTCTTATTTAGCTTCTCTAGGATCACAATCTATAGGCTCAACGTCCTTTGTTTATGGCTAGACTCCGCTTATGAGTGAGTACATACCATATTCCTCTTTTTGTGTCTGGGTTATGTGATAAGCATTTTTATTACTGCCAAACAAGTTATCACAATTTTCAGAGCTTATAATAAAGCACATATCCACAAGCTCTTTTATTTTAAATAGTTTTGGTTTTTTGTTTGTTTTGATTTTTCTTTTTTTCTTAATCAGAAATCCAGGCTGTACTGGAGCTAATACTAAAACATAGGCAGGGTTCTGAGACTGTCTCTCAGTATGTAAGGAAGAAGGGTGGAAGGGTGGAAGAGAGGAAACAAGGAAGGAAGGGGAGAGCGAGGGAGGGAGGGAGAAAGGAAGGAAAAGAAAAAAGAAAGGAGGAAGGAAGGAACTTAAAAAGAAGTAGGAAGGAAGGAAGGAGGAAAGAGAAAGAGGGCTAGAGGGAAAGACCGATACTGAGGCATCCTTGTCTTACTATAGATAGACACAGTAGGTCCAATAATGGAAGCCCCACCCACCTAGTCAACGAATAAAATGGAATACATAAGTGGGTTATTTTCTTTGATCAGAATAAAAACATCAGTCAAAGCTTTGCTCTTATCTGAGCCCAGGGCTTTCTTCCAAGTTTAATGAAGCAAGTTATAGAAACTGTATCTTGTATGAACTAAGCAAAATGTGCTCATTATCAGAACTCAACATATATGTGAGGATAATTATATAGTTATTTGTTTTTAATTTGCTAGCAAATTAGTTAAAATTTTACAATAATAGCATAAAGTTGTACACTGTTATGGAACTGGATAGAGGCCTCAGTAGTGAGCAGTTTTTACTTATTTTGGTGAGGCCCAGCATTCAGTTCTCAACAGCCAGGTCCGGTGGCTCACAATTTTTTTCTGAATACAGGAAGTCTGAGACCTTTTTATGGTCTCCTTGGGTACTTAAAATGATATGAACATGCCTAACCTGCCCCTACACAGACACATAAACACATAAGTAAAAATAAATCTTAAAAAATTTATAGATTTTTTAATTATCATATTTATATCCTTCACACATAATATTCTGGCAATAATGGAAAATATAATATGTTCTTATTCTATTTTGAATTTCTAAAATTGGAAATCCAATCAAAATTACTATCAAAAATAATGAAAATATTACTGATAGATTAATAGTATTTAAACGATTTTCAGATTCATGTAAGTCAATACAAATTCACACTTTGCAATCAACAAATTATTATTTCTGAATTTTTACTTACACACCAAAAATTGATATTAAAAGATTACACTTAACTTATTTCCCTTTTTAAGTGCCAGTACATTATGGAAAAAATCTATGAATGAGTTATTATATAAAGGTGGACATTTTTAAAATGCAAATGTTTTAATACAAAATATCAATTTATAAATTTTCACATTGAATTCATCTTAATGTTTATCTAACAATAATGCCATAATTGAATTCAGTATATTTTGAAGCCAAAACTGTTATTGTGACCTAATGCCTTTTATTTGAAATAAGCACATTCTTGATTTTTAAACATCTTAGAAATTTGAAGTAATGGCAAACCCTACACCTATATTATTCTTTACAGGATATAGAAACAATGATTTAAAAATAAGATATTTCTTATTTGTAAAGTACTGAAGGTTTTTGTTGACAGAAAATATATTTCATAACTAAACATTCTATATTGTACTTTTCAATGATTTTTAAGGTAAATGTTATTAATTCCCAGAGAAGCTCAATGTTATTAATAATTGATACACAATATAGATAACAATTGCCCCTATGTAAGTTTATGACAATTACGTAGATGTTACTGTGAAATTATTTACCTTAATATTTCTTAATTATTTGTATATAAGGGTCCGAAAATGTCTTTTATCCTTTCTTTGGTCAATAAATTAACATATGCATTATTTAGATTTATGATATATTCAATATACGATTATTTGTTTCATTAGGAAGTAAAAGGTATACAACAAATTCAGGTATGCACAGAAATAAATATCACTTTAAATAATTCAAACTATAATCTTCCTCACATTCATGAAAAAGCATAAACAAATGATATATGTTATAAATTAAAAATGATTCATAGTTCTCTAAAACATTGGGAAAACATATTTTCCAAGATTTCAGAAGGACAGCTAATTTTCTCCCTAATTATACAGGTAAATTCACCAGAAGTGTCTTTTTTTGTAAATACTGTATTTATATACTTATATATACTTATATGTATTTATACATCTTTACCATAGAAATTGTGCAAGATATCAAGGAAAGTCATTTTCTTTAACATTCTCTAAATGGACCTAAATATTATTTCTGTAGTGATTTTTCTAAAAGGAAAATTTCACTATTTCATTAACAAAGCTAATACCTCACCCTACTTAATCTACAAACACGTCATTAAAACAATGTCTTCTAATAGTTTTGCTTGGTGATGTTCAAATATATTCACATTGAAAAGTAAATAGTATACATCTGGTGACTAATTAAAATGTTTCTAGTCGTTGGGCTATTTAGAGAGGCCTGGTTCTTTAGTTGACTAAAGTTTCTGTTTGTAATCTCATTCTATCAGTCTTTTGCTGCCTGGCACTCACTACTTTGAAAGTAATAGAGATGTTTCATTAAACGTATCCATCCAGGAAAATAGAAGATGCTAAAAACTCCTGGATGTGTTAGCTAACTGCAAAACTTCTCTATAAATGTAAACCTACAGCACTCTGTCTCCAGCAAACAATAGAAAAATATGGAGAAGCTACATCCACTTA
Source organism: Bramus lutescens (assembly GCA_001685075.1). Classification (NCBI taxonomy): domain Eukaryota; kingdom Metazoa; phylum Chordata; class Mammalia; order Rodentia; family Cricetidae; genus Bramus; species Bramus lutescens. Next base: position 2,976 of record LOEQ01009558.1, read on the forward strand.
ATCTTATTATATTTTCCAAGTTCTTGGGATTGACAGGGTATCATGACATCAGAATTATGGGCTATGAGAAAGAGCACATGTGACAATTATATAGTGAATGTGCTCTCAGTGAAATATGAATACATACACATATCCAAATGCATGCATCTCTAGATTACTAGAATTCTCATAAGATCAGAACACTTCTGCTCTGAAAAGTATGTTATTTTTGTTTTGTATCATTTAAATGCTACATGAACTGTACATTTGTAAAATAATAAAAATAAAAGACAGATTTCCATTCTAATCTGCCATTCCTTTGTAAATCTAAATGAACAACACGAAGTCGCATACATTTGGGACATCATTTGGCTTGTGAGGCTTCCTCTCATGAGCTGGAAGACAGCGAATATCTTGCTCTGCTGATTGAGAGTTTCATAGCGCTATTCCCTGTTAGCTCACTCAGAAAACACAGCTGTGCCTGTTACCTCTGAATGTTCACCTTAAAAAGATGCATTTTTAACAGTCATTGTCCTCATTGGGATTCAGTGATTCAGTGTTACTTGATAAAAGCAAACAATGCCTAGGATTGATAGCTAGAAAAAGGCCACATTACAATACAGAAAACAAATGTTTTGGCACAGATGTCTACATACTTGGAGACTGCCCTAACATATGGTATCTTTGCAAATTTCCCTGTAAATAAATGGGACCCTGTGTACACCGTAGATTTTGGATATTTCTCACATTAAAACACAAACATCAGTATTTGGATATTTAGCAGATTTTAACATGTTTCAATAGCCTATCCAATATTTTCATGATTCTGTTAGATGATGACATTTCTCTTCTATACTTTAGTAAGCATATGATACACTTTAACTAAAATATGCTGAGTTTTGAAAATGATGAATCTGGAAAGAGCAAGACTTGAAGAAAAGAGAAATTCATAAACATTCTGCTATCAGTGGTAAAATGCCATTGAGCTCTTCATTTGGTTGGTATTATTTTCAGCTCTGAGGGTCAACTATACTACCTGGTGCATGCTAGGTCAGCACTAGCACCGAGCTACAGTTTCATAAGTTAGCTCTTGGTGTCTCGTGACCCTATGTAACTAGTTCCAGGAGCTCCATTGCCTTCTTCTGACTCAGGCAAACAAGTGTTGTACAGCATACATGCAGGCAAAACACACACACACACACACACACAGAGACACACACACTATATATACATATAGTTTATAAAATAAATAAATATTACTAAATAAAAGTTTCAGAATAAAATTTCATTCAAGTATTCAAGTGTTGGTTTCCAAACTGTAAGAAAAATAGCCCAGTTCCAACTTTAAAATTCCAAGTGGTCAAACCATATACTTATAATCATTGATTATTACCTATAGATCTATAACTTAATAATATAGCACATGTTCTATAAGCCACAAAAAAGAGGATGATATAATAATATGAAAATAATAATCTAAATTTTTTCTTATCCCAAAACTATGCACTTCAACCTCTGTACTTCATATCCATTGCTTTGTAAATGATTATCACATACAAAAAAATAAGATGTCTTCTAGTTAATCAAGTGGCATCTTTCTCTTGAGTTCACTGGAGTTGAAACCGGACCAGAGAAGTCCATAGCTACCATGGATACATACTATGGTGATAATGTATATATTCACTGAGAAAAGTCATTTGTTACATATAAATTTTTTGCAGTGCGGAGGTCGATCTAAGTATTCTACACTTTGTATAGAAGCCCTCTAAAAGTAAGACACGCATATCCTTGAGCTCTGAGGTTTTGTTTGTTTGTTTGTTGTTTTTAAGACAAGACTTCAGTCTAAAGCAGTTGCTGGCATTGAACTTACTATGATGTAAGGATGTTCTCAATTTTATGCTCCTTCTGCTTCCACCTCCTGAATTATGGAGTTACTAGTGTGCACACCAATCCAGGATATTTATTTTAATTTAAATTCTAAGTATTTATTAGACATTTTATTTGATGCCTCTGGCAGCTCCATCACAGTATAAAAAGAATTATCCATAGGTAATATAACCTGGAAGCCATATAATAGAAGAAAACACCATAGAGAGAGAGTCTACAAAGTACTGCAGTGCCAAGGAGATCTGGACCCTCTAGGACACTGTATACACACCTCGAAGTCTGCAGGAGCGTGTAGACTGGGACTGCTCGGGCTGATATGAAAGCACTGGAACACATTCAGAGCAGACACTGAAGGTGGCTGTGGGTTATTGCTGTTTCTGGCTGTCCCAATAGTTTAAATTGCAATACTTAGCTGTAAGTACTAAAACCCAAAGTGTGCCCATGAATACCCATAACAGTAAAGAAAGCAACACCATTACAGTGACCCAGATCAAAAGACTAAGCAGTCTGCAAGCAGCTGTTGGAAGAAAAATGCAACAAAAGAAGTCAAGAGTTGCTTCCTGCGTGGCTCCATGTTTTTCCATGAAAAATCACTTTACCCCTACATTACTATATTACTTGATTTTAGAACAGTCTTCTTTTATGAATTATTCTGGTCTTTTAATTTTGTTTTGAGGAGATAATAATATAATGAACATACAAACATATTAAAAAATTAAAAAAAATAAAAGTTTCTAAAGTGACTACCACCCATAGCATATAAGTTTTTATTATGAAAAACTAAGATGAAATTTATCTAAAAGATTTATATTTAGCTTTATGTATTAAATAATTGTACAGTGGCAAGCATGTCTGCTGCACTACACATATGGTGGTCAGAGGAAAGCGTGCCACAACTGGATTCCTCCTTATACCACCAGAAATTAGCCCAAGGTCCCCAGACTTCCTGGTAATTGCCATTACATACTGAGTCATTTCATAAATCCTTAAATCCCCCTTTGTACTCATAAAATAAAATAAAATAAAATAAAATAAAATAAAATACGTACTAACACCAGGCACTGATCTAATTCACACGGGACAGATTTAGGAAATGTTTTTTTCATGAAAATAGAAAAGAAAATAGTGATCTTCTGAATTTGGTTATATGTGACTAGTACCTGTTTAAGTTAATAATAAACAAGCCACAATCCACAAAACCACAGCAGGTAGGTAAAGAATAAGGGAACCAGATAGATATCATTAGGGCAGGGCAATAGAATAGATATCTATGGATCAATGGGCTTGATAGAATGGACAAATGGGGAGGGGACTAAAGAAAGGGTAGTAGGAGAGAATGCAGGAAGAGACAGCTAAAATTAGGGGGCATCTGCAGAACAGTAATGGAAAATTTATACAGTATAAACTTACTAAACTATATACATATACAAAGGCTATCTGAATGATATCAAACAGTATGGGAGACAGAGTTCCAACTGGATATCTCTTATCACCAAATGAAGCTTCCAGTACAGGGATTGGGTTGCATCCAATTGAGTTGTTGGCCATAGAGAACCTACAGAAATCTCCAACAAACCAGGCTGCCACCAAGAATATAGGCTGCAGACTCCACTGCTGTAAGCCATGTCTATAAAGATTATTAAAAATAGAGATGTCGAATAGATGCTTACAGAGAGCCTCACGTCTATGATTCAGCTTTTTTGGCACAGAAACTGACTCTTCATACTTTGAAAAGACAAATAAAAACACCAAGCTGGCCACAACGTCTTTGCCTACAATGGTGTCCTGCCTTCCAGATATGCTAATGCAACGGTGGGACAAAGATTGTGGAAATAACTGATTTACGGTCCACTTCATGAGATGGAACATATACTTGACAGTTTTAGTGAGCAAGAACCTGAGATGAGATAACTCAGGGCCCTAAACTAGAGTCAAATAATACCGGTCTGAAAGAAAAGAAAAAATACAGTGGTGAAATAACTTCAAATGATTTTCTGTTCCATTGATAGATCTGTGCCTTGTTGCGCCAGTATCAGAGGAGCTTCCTCTTGCAGCAGATGGGAATAAACAGAGAGAAACACAGTCAGACATTATTCAGAGTGTGAGGGACCTTGGAACACTTAGTCCTAAATGGGATATTACTATCTAATCCCTTCCCTTAGAGCTTAGAGAATGCTGGTGAAGAGTATCAGAGTCAGAGAGGATGGAGGAATCCAAATAGACATGGTTCTCTAAATCAACATTAGCAAAGCTCATATGAACTCACAGAGACTGAAGTTATGTCACAGAACCTATACCTGTTTTATCATGTCCTCTGCACATATGTTATGGCTTTGAAGTTTGTGATTTTTATGGTATTCTGGAGTATAAGAATGAGTGGGTCTCTGATTCTTAGGTCTTCTTTTGGACTCTTTATCTTCTGTTGGCTTGTCTTGCTCAACTTTAATTCGATAATTTTTATTTTATCTTATATTTTATTTTGTGTTGAATGGATGAATAAATGATGAAAGAATGAAAACCTAGGGTAAAGGTGAACCATTGAACTGTCCTATATCTTCAGAATAATGACAATACTTTCAAAATTCCACGATCATTTGAAAGCTCCTTAAGTGTAAGCCATAATAATGGAATTAATGAACACATTATAATTTTCCACATCATATTGTGTTTCCTGTCTAGTTATCTTTACTTGTTTTAAATATATTTCTTTGGTATCTTATGGTTAGATATCAATTATGACTCTTCTATGAAGAATTTGCTAAAATTGCTACATTGCAAAATAGAAAAGAAAGCCAAAAAATTGCTCTCAGTTATGCTAATTTGTATAAATAGAGAAAAGTCTGGCAAATTACTTGCATTAATGCTAAAAACTCTATTATCCAAGTGTAAAGATAAACGGTTATATAGCTAATCTTGATAGAAAACATGAGAAAAATGACAAAATGGACATAAAGACAAAATAATAATTAACTCAAGTTCCTCACCATTTTGATGGAAAAAATTTGCTGGTTTGAAGTTGAAGATGAAGACAATAGTGGTTAAGAGTTGTAAGTGGTATAACGTTTCTCTAGGCACACAATCAATTCTAAATTTCAGATTTTCTTGGATCATCACAATAATAGTCGAGCCTGGATTCACTGTATAAAAATTATTATTTATCTGGCACATTAAAAGGAATATTTAAAATCCTATGCCTTTAGATAAAATTCATTTGTAGATGAGAAAAAGTTTTCTAGAAAGCTGATATTGATATCTTGATCTATTTTCAAAAAAAGATATATCAGATAGTAAAGCCACACTTTAAATAAATTAGCATAGTTAAAATACAAAGCACTATATAATTATTAAAATTACCATTATTCAAAAAAACTACCCAAATAATTTGCTAGGTTTGACATTTCACAGCTTGCTAAACAACAAAATTTTGGATGCATATATAAAGCTTCATTTCTTACAATTAACTTAGTATCAAAAATGGTCACAGGGAGAATGTTCTTCAACATTAGACCTTCACACAAAACAATTGAAAGAATGCAGTCCTAACATGCAAATCACTTTCACGCTGCAAATCTGACATTGTTTTTCTAACCCATGGATCAAGAATGTATAGGTGATGGGGTTACCACAGTTGTCAAAATATATTATTCTCAATTACTTATTTGAAACCCGTTCTTGGGTACAGATGTCAAACAAGAAGATATCTGAAGGATATTTTTCAATTATTTTTGACATAAAATGCTTGAGAATTTATCAACCAAGCAAAGCATAGAAATGTTTACCCCCATCAGAACCAAGGATTACATAATAGGAAACTAACATTGCAATTTGTGATTAATCTAAAAATCTTTGTGAAGGTGATTGAGGGTTGAGGGTGTAGTGGGAATTCTTGTGCTGAAGAGGGATGTTAACTTTTAAGAGCTTGATGAAAAAAATGTTGAAGTGCTCTTGAAATATCACACTGAGAAATTAACTTTTGTACTTGTTCAAAAAAAAAAAACACAAATGTACAGTCTCCTGGCTTGAAGAAGATAGCGATGAGAGCTCGAAAGATCTGAGTAAAAGGCTAGGTGGTCTCTACTTTGAAGGAATGAATGGGCTGTGCTATAAAATGCTAAGCATGTGTTTATCCAATACAACAGACAATTCAACTTTGTATTTTCCTTTCTTCTTTGTATTTGGATGTGTGTATGTACATGTGCACATACCATGGCGTGTTTGCTGAGACTGAACACCTTGCAGTAATGACCTGGCTTGGCTGCAAGTTGCTTTACCCACTGAGCCATCTTGTCGTTCCAAACAATGCATTAAATGATATTGCCTCTTTCTCTACTGTGACCACCCAGTAAGAAGGATGCATCCATGAAAAATTAGAAGAATGCCAGATTTATTGTCAGAAACACCTGTGATAGGAAAAGGAAGAGAGACAGCAGGAGGAGGTGACTCTCCCATTTCGACTGCAATGCTGGCTTGCTATTACGCATAAAGAACAGAGAAACAAGGGTAAAGATCATGTGCAAAGAGGCTTAGGACCTGGAACTTTCCCCATGGTGAACGTAGAACACCTGAGTGGAGACTCACCTAGAACTTCACAGACCTAATACATAGGTTGGAAATGGAAGCTATGCCCACTCCTATGCTATATTCATACATAAGTTAGGAGCAATCTGTAAATGCATCATGTTAGGGAGAACCTGCTAGGAGATTTTAAAAATATACATATAGAGGCTGTAAGTAAGTACTTTGAACATTGGAGCCTGTTCTCATCACCATTGTACTTATAAGATGACCACAACAAAGCATCAAAAGTGTAAATGGTATGAATAAAACCAAATTTTCATATATTAATAGTTTTTTTCCCCAAGTATTGTGCATCTTCATGAAGCATGATGATGATCACAGGAGTGACAGAACTTTGGGAACGTATATCAGTTTAATGTGTTCTGGTCATTTGACTAATTTGCCCTTTATAACATTTGTGGGCCAACTCCATTAATTTATGATGCTTTCCTACTCAGTACTCATTCCCTCCTGGCCATCAGCTTTCTCCAGCAATGGTGTCATCACATTAGATATATTAGTAATGGCTGACAACATAAACTAATGCACTTTTGGGGGGCTTGTGATCCTTTATTTTTATTAACATATACTCTTCTACAAAATGTTGTTTCCTTAAATTTTAATGTAAGACTGTCATAATTATATACAATGAAAATTCTTATGTTTAGCCTTCATCCTCCATTTTCCACTACCATGCATTATGCTTCCCTCCCAACATTACAACTTTTCTTTAAATATTTTTGATTGTCACTAAGCCCAATGGATTCTAACCATTTGTTCCTTGGTAGGTAGCCTTCCACTGCAGTGTGAATTCTCCATCCTCTAGCAACTATTCATTTAACATAGCTCCACAGAAAGGGATGGAGTATAGGGATCATCTGTACTATCTATACTATAATTTTTGACAACTTGATCTTGTGTAGATCTTGTACAGGTTCATGAGTGTGATAAACATGTAGCCTATGAGACAGCATTTCATAGCATCTCAGCCCTGCTTGCTCCAACTCGCATGGTCTTTCTGCTTACTTTTCTTCATTTTATTCCTTAAACCTTGACAGGGGTGTAATATAGATATCTCACTTAAGAAAATGCTCAACATCCTTAGTCACCAGAGAAATGCAAATCAAAACAATTCTGAGATTCCATTTTACAGTTGTAAAAATGGCCAAGATCAAAAACACTGATGACAACTTCTGCTGGAGAGACTGTGAGGTAAAGGGAACACTCCTGCTCTGCTGGTGAGAATACAAGCTGGTACAGAAAATTAGGAAACAACTTTCCTCAAGACCCAGTAATACCCCTTTTAGGTATATATCCAAAGGATTATCAATCATGCCATAAAGAAATGTGCTCAGTATGTTCATAATTTGTCATAGCCATAACCTGGGAACAACCTAAATGCCCCTCGACCAAAGAATGTATAAGGAAAATGTAGTTCATTTATACAATGAAGTACTACAGAGCAGAAATAAATGATGACATCTTGAATTTTGCAGGAAAATGGATGGAGCTAGAAAACATCATTTTGAGTGAGGTAACACCGACCCAGAAAGACAACTGTCACATGTTATCACTCATAAATGGTTTTTAAACATAAAGCAAAGAAAACCAGCCCACAAATCACAATCTTAGAGTAACTAGACAGCAACAAGGACCCTAAGAGAGATTTACATAGATCTAATCTACATGGGAAGTTGAAAAAGACAAGATATCCTGAGTAAATTGGGAGCATGGCTCCCTTGGGAGAGGGTTAAAGGGGAGGGAAGAGGCAGAGAAAATGTAGAGCTCAATAAAAATCAACAAAAAATATAGCTGTCTCGTTTAGGGCTGAGCACCCAGTCACTTATTCTAAACACTTTAGCTGGTTATTAATCTGTCTTTGATAGTTGCTCTTTTCAAAAAGAGGCTTCTCGAATCAGCAAAGAGAAGTTTGAGTCTGTGGTTAGAAACATAAAATTTAGAAGGGAAATTGACAACATCACAATTTTGCAAATTAACAAAAACAAATTATACTCTATAATCTAAGGTCTATAACTTCTGTAGTCATGGAATTTTGATAAATAATACTTCACCAAGCATGAAATTCCAATTTGTGTAGAAGGCATCTAAGCAAAGAGAAAGCACTTAATTGTTTTTAAAACAATGTTATCACCATTGTAAAATTAGGTACATCATTTTCTGGCAGGGTGGTATTGTAACAAGCAAAGTACATCACAGGTTAATACTATTGATGTGTTTTCTACCCAAGGAACCTGTATTGTACCTTTGGGTACTATAAATGCTATCGAGATGGAAGTTTTTCAGTTGCTTTGAGATTGATGTCTGTCCTTAAGCCAGTGTGTGATATCATCAGCAAGAGTCTTATATACAGTTATAGGGGATAACCGATGACAATATCCTATGTTGTTTGTGACTCTGGGGAACCAATGACCAATAACTCTGTGGGAGATATCTCATGGTTTATACTAAAGTTTCCATGTAATAACTCATGCGTTCTGGGAGCTGCAGTGTCATTCTTTTCAGATGCTCTGAAATTGTACTTGCATTTTAAAATTAGCTTAATAAGCATTGGGTTTCTATGAATGTCTTTGAACCTTTCTTGGGTTTGATGAAGACACATGCTATGTCCAACTCTCTCCATGTAGCCCACCACACCCATGTTTAATCCTTTAAGCCTCAATATTTTCCAACTTTTTTTCACAAATCTCTTCTTATTACTCCTCACCCCCCCTACACACACTTTAGGTTTCAAGATAATAATCCCCCAATATAGATTTTCATATTCTTTTCTTGCTACCCTTCACCCACTCACTTCTTTAAAATTCCCACATTCCTCTTTGGTAAAGTCTTTTCACCGCCAGTGTTCGTACCACTTTCATTTCACCTAAATTATATTAACTCTCTGCTCTTTTTCTCCCCCTAATGATCCCATATATTTTGCTTACTTCATGCTGTAAATTCATAAAAGGAAAGACTTCAAGCAAGACTCTACATATGAGAACATAAGGCATTTTCCTATGAGGGCTTCTGATACCTTATTCTAGCTTTTACACTTCCATCCATTCACCTGTAAATCTCATTATGCCATTTTCTTTAATATTTTTAATATTCATTGTGTATGCTGCCATATTCTTCTTAGCCACTCATTTGTTCTCCTAGTTACAAGGAATAGAGCAGCAATGAGCATGGACTTGCAAGTGTCTCGGTTGGGGGATATAATATCTGGTGAATATTTATCCAGGAATGGCATAACTGGGTCATACAAAATTTCTCTTTCTAGTTTTTAGAAAATACTTCAGAATTATTTCCAAAGTGCCTACGCTAGTTTTCAAGCAGCGTGAAAAATTTCCTCTTTCAGAAATCCAATACAGCTTTTGCTGTTATTTATGATCCTGAGGATGCCCGTCTGATTGGGGTGGCATAGGATCTCAAAGTGTTTTCAATTGGCACTTTTTAGTTGGTTAATGATGCTAACTTTAAAAGGCATTTGTCTGCAATTTGCATTAAATATTTTCATGATTTTCTGTACTGTTCTATAACCCATTTTAAAAATGTGCATCTTTATTTTCTTGATGTTTAGCTTTCACAGATATTTTGTATATTCTAGATCCAGACTCTCATTAGATGAAAACTGCCAAAGCATTTGTTGCAATCTTGGTGATGCTGATTCATTCACCTTACAGTTTCCAATGCAGCGAGAAGCTTCTTACTTTTATGAGTTTGCAATGTTTTATTGCTGGTGCTATATACTATGTTAGTGTAGTCTTGCTCAGAAATTACTTATCTGTGATTATAAGTAGAAACACACTCCCTAGTTTTACCTTCAGGAATTGCAAGGTCTCATTTATTGTGTTGAGGTCCTTATTCATTTGGGCTGGAAATTTGCGAAGAGTTGAGAGATAAGTATCTAGCATTGTCATTCTACATTTTAAAGAAGTTTTTACACAGATACTTGTTTAAGATGGTGACTTTTATATCAGGGTATAATTTTGGAATTTGCATTAAGATCAGTTAACTGTAATTGCATGACCTTATATTTATGTCCTCAACTATATTCCATTGTGCCAGTGTCAAGATGTTTTTATTATTATGGCTCTGGAATATAATTTATGATCAGTTATAGTGACATTTTCTGAAGTCTTCATGACTGCTCTGTCTATCACGGTTATTTGGTGTTTGAATTTTGACTGGGATTATATTGAATTCACAGAAAGATTTGTCTAGAAAGAACTTTTCTGTCTAACTGACCTGGATGTCCTGGAACTCAGTCTTTTGAGAAGGCTGGCCTAGCACTTAGAGAGATCCACCTGCTGGTATTAAAGGCAAGCAATAGACAGTAGACAGGAATGTTATGTGTTTAATATTAACTGCTGTAGTCTTTGCGCATGATAGAAAGACATTTGTGTTTCTGTATTCTAGTGCCTTCTTCCATTATTCTTCAACATCTAAAACATTTTCATTGTGGTGATTTTTGATTCCTTGATTTGCTTTATCCATGAGTACTTGATGGGGGAGCTATTACAAATGGATTGTTTCATTTTTTTCTTTTTCTAAATGTTTGTGCCTGGTATATAGGAAGGTTACTGATAGTCTTATGTTATTGTTATTATACTTTGCTTAAATTATTTATAAAATCTAAGATGTCTTTTTATTTTGTGGAATCTTAATTGTCTCACATATAAAAACTTATATGTCTGCTTTTGTTGTATTTTTCTGAAGCATTGCAACCTATATTAAACTTACTTGTACTTAAAGTTTCTTTCTGAATTTTACTTTAATAAAAGCTACATAATATCTTGTATAATTTAGCTGGTTAGGAGTATACAGTTTGCTGTGAAATATGTCAATATTTTAGGTTCCATTTAAAATTCCTCTCTTATTATGATAGTTTGGTACATATAAAAATTTCAAAACATTTAATAAACTTTTAAGAATCTAACTAATGAGATTGGCATAGTAAGGCAATCTGGAATACCATAACTTGTGAAGTTGAGAACGAAGAATTACTGGCTACATGCTACAGTTATATATGAAGACACTGTCTTTCAAAATCAATCAACCAAGCAGCTCTGGGTTTGTATTTATGAGGAAAACCTTTGAGAAAAATGCTTGTATTTGTTCAAGTGTCTTTGGCAACTTTGAGTATCTCAGTGTTAGTGACATTTGGTGACAGAATACACTTAATCTTCAGAGTGTCTCGTTCTCAGACTTCGATCTGCTTTCCCAGTCAGCCCATCTTTTACTGTTCTAAGCTCCATACTGTAACCTAGAGTGACCCTGAAGAGCGAATACACAACACAGTTGAATGTGTGCTATTCTCTGTGGCTTATACGTTAGCACATAGCTTCAATCATTCTTTCCTAGGCAAAGCAATGCAAAGGCTTTAAACATTGGCTAAATAATTATCACACAATCTGCTACACAGTCTCTACTGCTCTTTAGATCCCACCAGAGAGTTCTGTACACTTATCTTATCTCTTAGATTTTAAGAACAAAAAATGAAGGTTTATTTTATTAATTACAAAAATTGTTTAATTAAAATGTTAAATATCCAATATCCCACAAAGTAAAATCCAGTCTTTCTTAATCTAGAGATGAAAACTTGCAAATTCAGCTCATAAAATTCTTATCATTTATTTTGTTATAGTTTTAAACAACTCTCCTATAACTCTGAATTTTGCTGCACAAAATTGTTATACATTCTAAAGTACTTATTAAGTGAAATAGAAACTGTGAATCAATGACAATTTAATTTCTTCATGATGAAATTATTAAACTTATTATTGAATGATTTATATCCAAATTCCCTTTTTTCTCTAAAAGGATCAATTTTATACTCTTCCAGCAAAAGATTTTTATGATCATTTCTGATCTTCTACACTTACATAACTATATTGCAATTCCTTTGGGAAAATTAAAAGTGTTTTAGTTACTATATGAAGATAAGTTTTCCAGCTATGATATATCATACAGTAGTCAGTAAAAATTTCTGTAAGCAAGATAATCTTACTATAAAGCAAGAACTCTTGAATATATGTTTCTGTTCATCTATCTAGGTATAAATTATATACATTTCACTTCTCTTTTGTTTTTAGAAGAGAGAAACAGACAGATGAGTAGACTGGAAAGCAGATGCTCCCACATGCATTATGCAGAGGAAAAGAACGTCTCAGAGTACAAAATAGCAAAAGAATGTATGCTTTTCCATTTTACTTCGTTTGATATATTTAATCATCTTATTTCATTGTCTGAGAAGACATGATCATGAATCTAACAAAGTGAATATTGAGTCTTAACTAATTAGAAGAAAATAGGATATGCTGAAGCTGTTGTATATATGTCAGAATTGATGAAAGATCCACTATCTACAAACAAGAAGTCATATTTCACAGTTACACTGCAATTACACTATTATTTCACAGCTGTCAAAAGACATAGTCTTGAAATATGACTGTTTGAGGTACATACTCAAAAACCTTTCTTAACATTTTGCCAGAGAATGTTTCAGAGACCCAAGCATACTATCTTTAGAAAAATATAAATCAAAAGGAAAAGAGACATCAAAATCTGCTATGTGACTTTTAGTAGAATTTCATATATTCCTTAATTAATATGTCATGTGAACCTAGTGGCTTTTCATACATATGGGAAATTTAGAAAGTTACAGCTATTTAATTTAATAAAAATAAATAAAGGTTTGATTAAATCAATAAAAAGTTAACAGTAGCATGGATTAACTCAGGAAACTCCCAATAAGCTCAATTGGTTGGAAAAATGTAAGAAACAAATAGAAATACAACATCAAAAGAGAGGAATATAAGAGTAGAAGCACACAAAATGCCAGCTAATCCTATATGTTGAAAATTATGAAATATAATTGGCTTTTTAAACTTCCTAATAAGCAATTGAAAGAGTATAATTAGATATTTTTGGACCCATGATTTAACATATAGCATGGCACAGTACCATACATCCTTAATCCCAGCACTTAGAAAATGGAGAGAAGAAGAGCAGAACTTTAAATCTGGCATCAACCAGATAGGAAATCAAAATCCAGACTGTACTGTATGAGACCATGTCTCCATTAAAGAGATACCAAAATTGAAACAGACTACAGGGCAAGAAATGCTTACTGGATATTAACCTCAATAGGAAAAATTATGAGAGGTTGTCACCTGGTACCAAGTTGACACATAGAAGTTGGCATATCTACTGAAAGACCACACAAGTATTTTCCTGAGAAATAATGCTCTTGAACATTATAAAGATTTGTCACTCAAATATGTTTAATAAAACACTTTTCCAGGAGCCAGGCAGGAAGTGTAGGCTGAGGGACAAGACAAGGAGAATTCTGGGAAGAGGAAACAGAGCCAGTCACCAGACAGATGCAGAGAAAGCAAGGTGAGAACACCTTACTGAGAAAAGGTACCAAGCCATGTGGCTAAACATAGCCAAGAATTATGGGTTAATTTTTTAAGTTGTAAGAGCTAGTTAATAATAAGCCTGAACTAATAGGCCAAAGAGTTTATATGAACATAAGCCCCTCTGTGTTTCTTATAGACTGAATGACTGTGGGATTGGGTGAAATAGAACTTCCATTTGCAGTATTTCTCAAAAAATCACTACAGGAAACAAAATTAATTTTTTTACCAACTACATTTAAGATATCTGTTTTAAGACATATGATCAAGGTATTTTGTTATTTTACTTTTAACATTGTTAAATATGTAGGTAAAACAGTAGTTATTATTTGTTACCTTAACAAACTTCAATATAATGAAGAATAATTAATAAAATATGTAATACATGCCTGTGACAATCTCCATGAATAATATTTTTAAATGATTTTCTGTATTAAAATTGTTTGTTTATTTGTAATTGTATAGCAATTTGAATTGGTTCTTGATATGTAATATTCAATGTGTGGCAAAGGAAAAATAGACAAAAGAAAAATATCTAAAAGGTGCTGTGGTATAAGTATCACTTGATTAAGAGTAAACAATATTAAAGAAATATAAGCTCAATTCATATTATAAAATTAATTGGGAAAGAATAAATATCACATAATGAATAAAGTTGTGGCTGGTTAAATACCAAAGTTTGTTCAAACAGACACACACACACAGACACACACACACACACACACACACACACACACATATATATATATATATATATATAAAATTTTAAAAGTACTGGTAAGTTTTCTAGATTGCTTCTATCAGGTTTGTCAAAGCCAACTGCTAGTGGAATATTCCTGGTCCTCAAACCTATATAGGTTTTGCAATATTAATAGTTGAAGCTTTTTAATGCATAAAACATGCTCTTTAATTATATACTTTCCAGGCCCATCAAAGCCATCACAATTTTATAATCTTCTTGCTCTTCAAAATCAATCACTTATAATAATCTTCAGTCTATTATAGTACTTGAAGTATTATTAATTGTTTTGTGTCTTTTGAAGTTTGGCTTTTGATATCTGTTTTATCATATTGATTAGGACACATCTTTTACTTTGTAACTAAAGTATCTAGAATTTTGTATTGGCAATTATATTATTTGGAATACTGGTGTTACATATAGTTAATTGTGGATATTTACTTTGTTGTGATAGTGTACTCTGCTAAAGGAAGCGTTTATGTCCACTTGTGAAAGGAAAGCAAAAATAGGGTTTGGTACAGAAAAGTATAGTCAATCAAAATTCGGTCTGATATTTATTTTAAAATTCATATGATTTCATGCTAAGACCCTTAGTTGTATTGTGCTAAAAATACATTATAGCAGATTATAACAACACTAGAGGTTTGAGTGGACTTATGATAAAACCCACAGAATTAAGATGACATTCCATAGATTGTATGAACACATTGTCTCCTATCTATAAGCTTCTGAAACTGACACATTTTATGCCAGCTTCCCAGTGAGTGAAGGATAAGATGTGGTTATAACCAAGCTGCCAATTATGTGTTCTCGGTATTCTACATCAGTTGGAGTTAAAGAGAAGATAGTTCTGCTTCAAATGCACTCACTAAACACCTTGCTTTGAAATTTTGTCAAAATCAAATGAAGGAAACCTATAAACACTCTACTCTATCACCCTTCAATCATGCCATGTATAAAGGCATTATTCACATTTTAGTAATAAGTGTTTAATAAATTTAGTAGTTGAATATATATTAAAGTATGCTATTCACAAATCTTAACAAGAAATATAATCAGAGGACACGGTTTGAATTCTGCCATTTCAGTACATCCAAGCTGAATGGATCTCAGTAAGAATGATACAAAATGCCACATAACTCTCTTCCATTGACAGGACAATCCAACAGCAAAATGAGTTAGTTACTCATCACCCATCATTGTCCTGAGATCTTCAGCTTCACACTGTTTAAAGAGGTAACTATCCTGAAGTGCTTGAATATTTTATCACATAATACCATAGTTTGCAACAAATCATGTTGACCTTAGTTTGAACAGAGATGAAAAAATCATAGAACAAAACCTGCTCCAAAGAACACTTATGAGGTGTTCTGTCATTTGGTAAAACTGTATAAAAAGGGAAAAAACATATAACAAAACTGAAAAAAGAAAATGCTCAGAAATATCAAAGCTCTGTTGGAGGCTGCTTGTTGGTTTCCAGCTACCCGGCTAGCTTAGCCCTGAAATAATCACACAGAAGCTGTACTAATTAAGTCACTGCTTGGCCCATTAGCTCTAGCTTCTTATTGGCTAATTTTTATATTAATTTAACCCATTTCTATTAATCTGTACATTGATACATATGGAAATACGGAATCCTGAAGGTATAAAATTTCTAAAACAAATAACATACAAAACTTTTATAAACATGGCAGATTTTAAAATTTATGGTTTTATTATAATCAAAATTGAATATAAAATGTCAATTCTGGATAAATCACAGGAAAATAATTCATAAATATAAAAATGATTAAGTGATGAGAACAATAGAGCAATTGTTACATAATTCTACCCATTTAAACATATTATTTACATTAATCTTTAAGATTAATGGCCTGTAATATAATTTGAAAATGTTTAAAACTTTGATTAAATGTACTCTCTAAAAGCAAGCTATAGTCTGTAGAGCCCAGAAGTTAGGTATAGAGGAAGGGACTGGAAGGAGAGGGCATATGTATCACTCTAGAAATAGGAATTAAAATAGTTATTGAAGAATTGGGGTGTGCTGGAGGGCTGGAATGGGAGGATCATATGGAGATGTGGAGCAAATAGCGGACAAGGAGAATAGTATAGGGAGAGACAGATAAAATAAGGACCATCTGAGGGGTAGTATGGATATCAAATAAAATTGAAACTTCCAAATGTATATACAGATATAAAGGCCACCTGAATAATATCAGCAAAAACTGAGGGAGTCAAAGCCACAACAAAAAAATCTCTTGCCAACACATGAAATTTCCAATGCCCAGGAATGGGTTAAATCTAGTTGAGAAGTTTGCTAAAAGAATCCAGGGAAAATTCCCAAACAACCCAAGCTGTTGCCAGGGTTAGAGTTTGATTGCAGTAATTAACAGTGAGGCCTCATTGAAGAAGACAACACCTGGATAGCTCATTGAACATGGAGAAGTCGAGCTATTGCCTAACTAGAACCTTGATGCTACGGGCTATTGTTCTTGGTTAATGAAGGCACTCTGCATACTACCAAAGGAGAAATGTAGCACTAAACCAGCCGCAAACAATTCGATCTGCATAGTGTCCTACATATAAAATATTCTAGTTCAATAGTTTCGAAAAGCTTGGTGATATAACGAACCAACACCTGATTTGATTCAAAACACACTTGATGGATGTGGAGATGGCCTATGTTATGGCTGCACTTTAGTTTAGTGTCTTTATGTGATTACTGAAAGTGTCAATCAATGGGTCTCTCCATCTATCTTTTTCTTGTGTTTTTCTTGGGTTCACTTCCTTAGGTTAGCTTTGTCGTATTCTTATGTTTAATTTTTGTTTGGTCATAAATTATCATATTATAATTATTTTATATTACATATTGTAGTATATGTCATTATCCTTTAGAAGGCCCTTGGCTTTCTGAAGAGATACAGAAAGGTTTGGGTAAGGATAGAAGGGGAGTTGGTGTGGAAGTAGAAAGATTAGAGGGAGAGATACCTTAATCAGGATATGACATATGAAATTAATCTTTTTTCAACAAGTGAAAAAAAAACTAAACTTAAAAAAATGTAAAATGTATTATTTATTTCTTAAATACTTCAAATATATTCTTGTTGCTTATATACTTCATCTGTATACTGATATGCACAGCATATAGACAACAGCCAACGTTGACATTTGTAAAGAAACTGCACAAAGTATTGCTAACTACTGACACATCTTTTCAGTTTTGATATTCTGAAAAAACATTTTAGACAGCAGTAATCCTTTAGAAAGCATCCACACTTCACAGAAACCTAGTGCGCATTTAGTCCTGAAGCTGCCTGCTGTTCGAGTGAACTCAAGTTTATTGGCCTTGACAGTATCTCGTCCCAGTCTCTTTCTCTCCTCCATGTCCCATAACAGCAGTGTACTCAAAAATCTGTCACCAGCTTCATACATACAAAAGTGCATGGAGAGAGAATAAACATAGGTGTTCACATGTCTGTCAATCTTTTGGTATTACAAGAGAAATCCATGTTAGGGCATGAGACAAGGGAGAGAAGTCTTTTACTTCTAGATCACAGATCTTTCTTCCACAGTTTTTGACTTCTGTTCTGCTCTTAACAACTGGTAACTGAAAAATAGCATCATATATTGAAAAATTTAAACAGTCAGCAACACAAAATCTCTTATTAGGTTAAAACAGTATTGGATATTAATTCTAAAAGATATGGTATTAATTCTTGTGTTGCAAACTGTTTCTACATATGAACTGAACTAGGCTGACATAAATGGCTAAATATTTGGAATGAAAATGAGCTAAAACAAACCATTTTTCCTCTCCTCTACCATAAAATAACAAAATGTTTATACTATAAAATAACAAAGTGTTTAACGCAAAAGTCTCATTAACTGGTTTGTAGACTAATGGTAAGCCAGAAATAATATACAAAACAAAGCTAGCAAACAATAAACATATTTGTATTATTCAAACATATGAAACTGGGCTTTAGTATAAAGATTTTGTTTCATTTAATCCTTTCTTATGCAGCTGAAATCACAGCAGTTAAATTATGAAGATTGTTTACCACCACTAAGGAAATAGAAGTCTTGAGACTTGAATATGAGTAACATTGTGCGAGGAAAGTCTTGCAACTTAGAATGAGCTAGAAAAGTTCACTCTGAAGAATATGTCTACATCATAATATAGGCAAGGGACAAAAGAGCTCTCTGAGATTAAGACAAAGAGCTTGATGTGGGAATCCTAGACTTACCATCAAGAACGAATGTGGTAAAAACATAAAGATTGAATGGCTATCATAGCAAAATGATTTTGCCATTGTTCTATGAACTATGTGTATATATATATATATACTTTATTCATATATTTAATATACATAATAGTTTATAAAGAAGCAAGATATATTGAAAACCTAAATGTCACTTTTAGATAAGTAACCACACATGTGGATGCTGAAGAGCGAGAAACTGGGTTAATGAGAATTAGAATGGGTTCAACTATTTTCTTATACTTTGCTACGAGATTTTCCATAATTTGAAGCAAAGAGAAATAATGAAAGTAAGATTACTTAAGGACCTCATCCTGTTGTCGGTTCAGAGAAAATAATTTTCCTACTAAAGGAATCAATGATAGAGAAAGAAGCAAACTTACAGTGAAAATAAGAAACTTAAATTTAATTACACTGTGGAACCATTAAGGAGATAACAATATCTAGTTTAATAGGAAAATTGCAATAAGATTATACATTTCTGGTATCCATCAAGTCTTCAGCATGGAATTTACCACTAGGTTTTTAGCAGATATCTAGAAGTGACACTCTGTTCCTGAAGGATAGCTCAGAAAGTTAGCACAGTGCCTCCAAACCTGTACAAATATAGTTCAGTCCTAAGACTCACATTCTAAACATAAAAGTGTGGCCATGCCCCGTTGTTTTCCCAGAACTCCTACAGTGAGCTTGTGCAGGGAGCCAGACACAGGAAAAACAGCTAGAAGCAATAGGAGATATAAGAGAGATCTTGACTCAGCTATGTTCAAAGCAAAAAATGACTCCAGAGACTTCTGACCTCTATTTTTGTGCTGTGGAAAACATGCAAGCACACGCACATGCACACACACACACACACACGTAAATATAAGTAAATATATCATAGACAAATAAATATAATTAAACATAATTTTCACATGAAATATACAACTAGAACCATTCAATAATAGATAATAAAAACCTTTTATAATATAAGAAAATTATTAAATTTGAGGAATTATTCTTCTGGACAAAGTGACATAATATGGACTAGATAAAGCCACACACATAAAGCAACAAATCTTGACCATAACATTCTCAATGATAGAAGAGTTCAAAAACAATTCAACAGTTTGATAAGACTCAAAAGAACCTAAAAGCATATAGGTATGTCTAGAGCAATTGATCAGTGATTAATATTGATTATGGCTCATCCTGAGGACCTGCGTTCAGTTTCCAGTACCCACATTAGGTAGCCAACAATAAATTGTTAACCTGACACCATAGGATCCAATACATTCTACTGGCATTCACAAATGCACATAAATAAAATCTTATTTAAAATACAATATTCAATATTAAACATAATACAGTGTTGTTGGAGGTTTCTGTCATGTCCAGTCCCACAATAAACATACAGAAACTATGTAATTTTCAATACTCATTGGGCATTAGCTTAAGCATATTTCTAGCTAGCTCTTATTTTCTAAACTAACCCATCTTTATTAATCTGTGCATCACCACAAGGTCGTGGCCTACAGGTAACATTTTGGCAGGCTCCAGCAGAGGCCTCTGTCTTCTGTGCTGGTCACATGACTTCCTTCTGACTGTGCCTACTCTCTCTTCCTGTATCTCTTCTGTATCTTCTCTATATCTCTTCCAGTCTGGCTAATTTCGGTTAAGACATTGGCCGAAAGCTGTTTCTTTTTTAACCAATGGCAATAAAACATATTCACAGCCTACATCACCTCCCTCATCAACACAAACATCTAATTAATTCTAGGAATTAAGTGTGTAATACAACTTACAAAGAAAAAACATGAGAATATGAAATGAATCAAGGATTGATAACAATGGACACACCTTACTAATGATATTGCACGTAAAGTAACTAGGTACTTCAGTTAAGAAAATAGCATGTTAATGTACATATAAAGCACTACTGTTATTGTTTACATTCTTTTGCTGTGACAAGACACCCTGACTTGATTAATTTCAGCCCTCTGGAGCCAGATGCAGGTGAATCTCTATTAGTTTGAGGCCAGCCTGATCTATAGAGGTAGTTTCAGGACAGGCTTCAAAGCTACACACAGAAACCCCATCTTGAAAAAACAAAACAAACAAACAGAAGCACACTGGTTACCTGAATAAAAAGCAACCATAGCAGGAAAATGATTGCTTTAATCTTAAACTTCCAGGGCATAATCCACTGTAGAGGGATGTCAGTACAGAAACTAGAGGCAGTAATTTAGGAGAATAAGGTTGTGTAGCTCACTAGTTTGGCATACTGATTGCTCACTGGCTTATGTTTAGTTAGCCCAGCCCAGACTCACCTGCCTTAGCATGGTGCTTCCCACAGTGGGTTGGGTCCTCCCATATCAATAAAGAAAATCTCTCATAGACATGGCCACATACCAATTTGATCTGGGAAATCTCTCAACTGAGACTTCACATTACTCTAGGCTGAGTCAAGTTGATAGCTGATCTAACAAGGACAGTAAGCGCCATCCATGTAATTTTAGAAACCTGCTTTTACTGTTAGGTTTACTTTAGAGAAATAGGATCAAAAGAATCAAAAGTGGTATAATGCAAATCAGGGCAAAATAAGCCTGACATAATGCCAGATGAGGTACCTAAAGTTGTTGCTTATTACAAATTTTGTTCAGAACTGAACTATATCCTAGTTGGTTTATGAAACTTTGTAAATAAATGGTATCATCAAATATAAACTTATATTTAATGAGTGAATTAAAATAAATACGGCAATGTTCTATTTTTAAGTTTAAAGTGACATCAAAAACCTTACACTCATGTACTTGTCTTAATAGAAATAATTGTGTCACTGAAGATGAAACAAAATTATGTAATTTTTACTCATTCTAAGAAATAAAACATATCTCTCAATTTGATTGAGTATGGAAAGTTTGTGCTATTTACATTTAATATGTTAAAAATAAGCAGAATATATGAAGTAGTGTAGATTGACATAAAGAGCTAGCTACAACTTCAAATATATCTGTTAAGTTTCCTTGTTTAAGCAAATAGAGTTTCCTGATATTTTCTAGTATCATATTTTCAGTTTTCATTTTCATATTTTCATGAGCAAGGCACATGGAGCATAAACATTAACTACTTCTATGACCTAAAACACTACAAACTGTGTGGGAGAAGGAATTGCTAGGAATAGTCCCAGTCACAGTACAGGTAAAGAACTTTAATGTGGTCTTGCATATAATGACTGCATTTTCCTGTCTACATTGTAAGTATGGATCAAGCAGTGTTGAAGACCTTGAGTCGATAGTATATTAATCATCACATTTTATAGAACTAATTTCACCATGCATGGCCAGAGTAGGGTGTAAAAGATATACTAAAGATAAATACATTTGTGACCCTTTGTGTCTAAGACTTGCGATTATAATGGAATGTTAGAGATTGTCTATTTTCCTTCTGATTATACTATTTTTTAAGATATATATACCCATAGGACCATTAAATGTTATTAAAATAGTGCATTCTAAATTAGCCTGCAATTGCTGTCTCATAGCTTCTGATCATTTCAATTACACTAAATTATTTGTATTTTAATCACATGAAGATTAATGTCCAGTACATATATGTAACATCAGCAAATGGGAGGCTAATGCAGAGGAATCATAAGTTCAATGCTTATTCATTCCTGGTTATATTATCGACAGGCTTGTTTAAGTGATGCAATGAGGCACATTTTAAAAGAAATTAAAGATGCAGATGAACAAATACAAACCAGTTTACTATTGTAGATTGCTTGAAATTTTCTTGTAAATCCCAAAATTGGAAAAATTTTATTGCAACAAGAGACTAGGACTATAATCTTTTACATACCAATTAGTAAGAAGATAATATAATTTAATAACACTCTTATCACAGTATTAGGATAACTACGGTAATCTCAAATATATATATATATATATATANTATATATATTAGTAAAATTACTAGCTGTCAATATTTTAGCTATTTGACTGTAAAGCAATATGCTAACTTGGATGCTTTTTAAATGCTGTAAGAAACTATCTTCAATGGACATAACCTTTTTTATTTTATGGCATTATGCCAAACACAATTTAAAATTAAAATGTCTTGGGTCCTTTTTCAGAAGTACTTAGGACAACTTGCAGGCAGGTCTCTAGATTGTTCCTATTGCTCTCCCCTTATGTAAAGAAAGGAGGGCAAGGATAACGAACCCCTCACCTGAGACTGCAAGCTTCCTTTACCCCAACTTCCTACCAGCTGTTTGCAATTCTCTGAAAACCACACATGGCCTAATGATTTAGGGACAAATTAGGCATACACCAGCTGGAGGGCTAACTGAAGGGGAGACTCAATGAAGGATATAAAGATGACATTGCCTCTCAGGCTGAAGTGATTCTTTCCTACTGTATGACTTTTGTGGGCACCCATGTTGCTATAAAGAAATTCTCACCTATACTCTGTAAGTTACCCCATCGGGCTTGCTTGCTACTGGTTTACCAACCTGATCTTTGGTGAAATCATTTGCTTTGTTAATTGTGCCATATCTGGGATGAATGTATTATTTTATCTTCTGTGATATTTTTCATGCAAGAGAAACTATGACGAAGCACAATTCTTAGACCACTACTTTTGCTTCTTTGCGATTTCTATAAATAATATTCCTTTTACTATTTTTTAATCTATAGTATTGGGCAATAGATAAATTTAATATAACTTTCTTTCCACAGATATTCCTTATTCTGAAGTTACAAAAAGATGAGAGACACATGTTTATGTTCTCAGAATTCAAGGAAGCAAATCATAACACACAGAAAAAACTATTACATCTGGATATGTTCTCAGTAGTTCGTTGAGAGTTACAAATAAATATTTGTCATTTATAATATAGAACAGATTAACTGCACAATGGGAGGTCTAATTATTTATGAGTAAATAAATATTCTAATTTTATAGACTTAAATTACCTTTGTGGAAAATTGTAACACTTTCAACAAGGTGTTATATGAATTAGATTTTGATTTCATCCTTTGCTATCAACAAATATGATGATGTTATTTAAACCATTTTTTATTTTACTTTGCAAACTTGGATTAATAAATCATTTTCTGGATATATTGAATTCATGGTATTGCTTTAAGAAGTAACGATTATCTTCTGTTTTGCCAAGAGTACCAAAAATTCAGCCAACCAAGGCAACATATCTCACTTAGCATTCCTGTGAGTCAGAATCTGGCTTATAGGGAAGTGTCACATGACTGTATTCAGCCGAGTGGCCCTCCTCCCTGCAGCTCATGTCAGGGTTCACAAAACAGTTACATTTAATTGCCAATATTTTAAGTGTCAAAGTACATATTGTTCTCAAAGACCATCATCTTAGAGATGTTTTCACCCCTAGTGATCTTTCTCAACTTCTGTCCTTGAGCCCCTCTCACAGTTCCATCATGGGCCTCAATAAAATACAAAAAAATTCTAAGATAGTTTGTCATGCACTCTTGACTGCTCTGAATCTCACTGTGTAGCTAAGCATGACCTTGAGCTCCTGATTCTCTTTCTTCCAATTCCCACATGCCAAGGTTATATACATTTACCCCCAAGCACTATCCATGTAGTGTTTAGGATCAGGAGCTCCCACATGTTAGGCAAATGATCCACTAAATCAGCTCTATCCTCAGTCTAAAAAACATCATGCTAAATAATAGTTGACAAATTCCTTTTCCTTCAGGTGAACATAAGATTTCCATTAACAATACTACTGAATTTGTGCCTTATCACTTGCTGTGTTTTGTCGATTACCAGAAAGCCAGTTGCTGGCCACATTAATTATAATATAAACAAATAATTTTCATGGTTTTCTTGGAGTGTGTGCAAATCTTGATAGTTAATGTGATGAATTAATACAGACAGAAGTTTGTCAATATTAACTAAAGTGTATTCTTAGTAATTGAAGCTATTAGAGTTTACTTTGAGTAGACACTAGTAAAACCGTCTACTCTCTATGCTTATAACTGTATGATGAATATCTTCACTTCTAGTGTTAGGTTGATTTAGAGTTTCCTTGTGGATTTTTTTCAAAGTCTCTGTGCCTGGACCACTGATCACCTGCTCTTTCCTTATGCTTCTAAACTGCTCTTTTCTAAAATATGATTTTCTGTTCCTTTTGTAGCCAAAGAAAGTCAAATATCATTTTAGAAGCTTATGAAAATGAAGAATCATTCAGGTTTACTGGAAAAATAGACTTTAGTCCCTGTCACATCTTCCAAAAGTGAGGACAGAGTAATTCCAGCCAAGGACCTCCTATGGTCAATGCAATCAGAGACTGCTCAATGCATGAGCTAAAGTAATAAAATATGAAAGTATGTTTCTTGAACAATATTCCCATCCATTACTTTTCTCAGCTTGATAAATCTTTTGAATTTGTGCTAGATGCAATTTTAGTAGTTAGCGGAGGACAGTTGAACTTCAGGGTAGTGGCCCATACTTTCTAATTAGGTCCTTTTATAAGAAGCATGAAGTCCAATTCTTCTCTCAAATGTATTGCACAAATTCATCTCTTGAATCATCATTTCCTGTAGTAACATCATTTACTGCAAAATTGGTCTTATGTCTATTTTTAGTAATTGATTTTATCCCAGCTAACATTTGCAAAGTGTGTTAGGATATTGAGATATGTTCCACATATCTGGTAGGGTGATTAGACTGGAAATATGGTGTTAAATAAATACAGACTGCCAAACTAAATGAAAAAATTTGTGCTTCGCCCTTTGTTTTGCTTTTAGCAGTAGACTGATTTATTACTTTTCACTTCATCATCAGACTGTATAAAATGATGATTTTTTATATTTTAAAGAACACAGGGAAGTTTTAATTTCAAATGTAGTAAGTATAATATCAATACAATAAAAATACTTACATGTTTTTGCTGTGAATTAAAATGAATACATAGTTATAATTATATAGATATGATTTATAGCACAAGTTAATTTTATACAAACTACTGTTTAACCATTATCAGAGATAATTTCTACCTAGATATAATTTCATTGTTGACCTCTTGCCAGGTATAAGAAAGATTAAGCTTGGTATCCAGTTATTGCAATTGATGATATTTCAGGTAATGACTACTGACTGCTTATGAAGGAAGTGATTTACAGAAATGTGTTCCAAACATATTCACTCATTACAATCCATCAGACTCTGATGATGTTCACCTCTTAGCAACCATAATCTGGATTTTTCTAATAATAATACATTTTGTATAAATGCTTATTCATGGAGATAAGCAGCTTAGAAGTTACATTACAGACTGTGCATACATTCTGTGCTTTTAAGTATTCTCAGTTTTATATATATATGTATATATATATATATATTTGTGTATATATATAACTATACACAAAAGCCTATATATGTATGTGTGTTATATTATATCTTGATTTTCTAGGATTTCTGTCTACAACATTACATCATCTTATTTAGAATACTGAAAATTTTAGGAATGGAGAGATGACTCAAATAACATCTACTAAAAATAAGATGACCAGAAATTGTATCTTATCACCCAGTTGAGCACCTGGTACATGCTTATAGGTATCAAGTGTATGGGGACCATGTAGAGAAAAGCAGTTCTTTATTTTCAAGTATTGAAGCTGTTCATTTGTTGAAGGTAAGGTCAACTAAATAGCACACACATTGTTCCAAATAACTATTTACTTAATGTGTTTCAAGATTCAAATCTCAATAACTAGTTCATCATGAATGATATTATATAAGAAACAATTGCTATTTTAAACACTAAGAAATTTTCTTTCAGAAAATAGATAGTATCTGTTTTGCAACATGGTGGGTAGGATAATAAGATATTGAATCTACCTTTAATTTTGAATATTTTATTTTTCAGTCTTTGTTTTACAGTTATTTGGTTTGATGCTGCTTCTTGAGCAAAGTACTAAAACTATGTATGCTATTTATTCATTAATTTGATATTTCGATTAACAAGTCAACTGATATGTATTTTTATTATTTAAGGAGAGATATCAGAGTAAGTGTCTAATAATATATTCCTTCTTTTGAAATGATAATGTAATCACTTCACTTAAATAACTTTCTCCTTCCCTTTATTCTGTCCAAAATTTAAATGTACCATTACTGGTGCTCTTAAAATTCACAGCCTCTTTTTTATTAATTGATGACAAATATATATATGAATTACCTGTTCAGCCTATATAATGTTACTTCTATGTATTTAATTGGGGGGAGATGAGACTTTATTATATTTTATACAAATGTAAGGTATAAATATATCATTATACCATCAACATACAGAAAGAGCAAGAATTTGAGATAAATTTAAGGTATCTTATGCATACATAGGATAGCTTTCTTTTAATCACAGATATTTTATTCTCATGTCGGACTCTTTTATCCAGCCAGTTATCATCAACTCTTCTCTTGTTAAATATAACTACAGTGCAATTAGCTACAGCAGACGATTATTTTGATTGACTACAGCTAAAAAAGAAACGTTTAATTTTTCTCAGTGTAGAAGTTCCAAAATAAGTGAACAATCATCTCAGATTGCACAAGAAATCTAAAGACTCTAAAAAGTACTGAAAGTTGATAAGGAGGTTTGAGAAGAGGTTGTCAGCAGTAATTTTGATTGTTTTCTTTTAACTTTCTGAGGAAACTCAACAAAGTAACACAGGGCACTCTAGGCAACCATACCTACCAGGATTGGATTCATATGGTAGAATCTGAATGTTACACAAGTAACCATCAAATTAATATAGAATATTTGGTTTAAGAAAAGAAAAATATATAACCTGTCTTAGAATGTAGAAAAACATAAAATTCAGAGGCAACTATGTCAGACTAATATTAATTAGTATTCAAATAATAGAAATTTTTAGGTTAAATAATGTATGAAAATAAAAATAACTTTGCTGTGGGACAATGATTTTACCCTGTAAAGATTTTTTTCATTTATTTGATGAATAAAACACTGATTGGCTAGGAGCCAGGCAGAAAGTACAGGTGGGAAAACTAGGTAGGAAGTAAAGACGAGACAATGAGAAAAGAAAAGTCCTGGGAAAAGGAAAGAATCAGTCTGCAGTCATCACCCAGACACAGAGGAAGCCAGACACCGAATAAGCAAAATGCAGAATACACTGATACACCTTCATTAATAATGACATAATTGAATAGCAGATAAAGTGAAAGTTATCTCCCAATGTGATGTCTACTAGCAAAACCAAAAATAAATTATTACTTTCATTAAGACGCATAGACAGACAAGGTCACACAAGTCTGTAATTATACTCCACAGGACATTCAGTCATAGAGAATGTAAATTATTGGGCTGGGCTACTGACAAATTTCCTGTCTGGAAAAAAATATGTCAATCAATACAAAAATGAAACACAATATGCTTCGCTAAAAACTATGATCAAATTTTTAAAAAAGAGAACACGATTCATTGGACAGTACAGACCTTTTGCATTCTCATTATTCTGTAGTTAGAGGAGAAAGCATTTGCTATCACTAAACTGAGCTATTATGAATTCTGCATTCTTCTGTGAATTGTAACTTAATGTAAGTACAAAGATCCAACATAACAAATAATATTCATATGCAATTCTTTATGTCAGTTCCTCTAAAATTAAAAATATGGGTATAATGTAACATATTTCATATACGTTGTGTTCACAGCTGATAAATTAATTTAGCATATGTGACATAGCAAACACACAGTTTATAAATACCCAGAAAGCCGCCTAATTGGATGAGTGAGCATCTTCAGCCATGCTTACCTCTGCTCTTGGATCCAGGAGACATCAGAACTCTGAAAAATTAAAATTTGGTTTTACTAATTTCACTCATGTATTAGTTTATTTAAGATTGAGATTATAGGCTACATTAAATATATTTTTATAGTCTCATAATCTCATGGTTTAAAGCATATCATGTGGAGCCCTTATGAAGGAAACAGTCATGGTCAAAGTTACTCTCCTGTTTTAGAGCAGTTAAAGATGGTGAAGAGTATTTAATATGCAGTAAATAAAATATTGCTAATAACTTTTGGGATTATGCTCTTCACCACCTTGTTTCTTCAAATTGTAAAAAATCTCACAAGAATTTGAGATATGTTAACAGGAGAAAATTCAAAAATATTTACCACACAAATCTGTTCATAAATCAGTATTTTATTATTATAATTATAATAATATTTATAATATTATTAATCCTTGATGAATCTATGTGGCAGATACATTTTTACATTTCGTTATTTTTGACAATAGTCATCTTTTACCGTTGTTTTCAAAAATAAAATGTAATAATATCAAGAGGTTCAAAAGAGCATTATTTAGTGGTATTCTAGCAATTCATTTCAAGCAAATAATGTGAAAAATTTATGTGTTCCTTTTCCATCAGTAATGTTTTGAAATTATAAAATGTCCCAAAAGAAAAGAATTCCTGTTTGATAATCTATAATGTGAGTGTATCCTACCCAGTTTAATTTTTTAGGGAACAATTCCACAATAAAATATTGCTCTTATTTCAACAGACTTATATATTTATATTTTCTTTTTCTCTCCTTGTTATAGGAAACCTCTCAGAAATACAGTTTGGTATTGTAATTACAATCTTCCAGTACCATCTTTGCTGGTCTCCCAGGAGTACACAATACAACTTAGTCTTTAGGTGGTTTTATGTAAAACAGGGAAGTAACCCAAACATTGAATTGACTCTTTTCATTGTTTCAGGAAACTTCAGTTCAATTTTTTTAAATTTAAAATCAGCCAAAAATGCATAAGGGAAAATAGAACATATTATGATCTATACTTGTAAATTCCACAGACACTATTGCAAAAGATTCCAATCAGGGGAGGTTGGTTCCTAAGTTCTGTTCGTTCTCTATTCAATTTTAAATTAGTCTATAGCTATCTTTAATAACTATGCTTCCTAGAAGTCCAAAAAAATATTTGGCACAATTAACAAGGGATACGCTGTTTTTAGCCTGTTTCACACTCTTTGCTCTGTGATTATACCATAAAGAGATTGACATGTGTACAAATAGCATATACAATAACACAGAATAATGAAGGGAATTGCACTTTAGAACGTAAATACTATGTAGTGAGATCAACTTTTACTATATAAAAATTATGTTGTGGAAACTTTTATAAACAGCATGTACGTTAAATTTACATTTTTTCCCCTAAGCGTCTTCTATATTAGTTTGAAAACTCAGGTTATATAGTCACAACTACATTCACTATTTGTTTACTTAAATCTGGTAGATTTTTGCTTATTCCTACTGGCAATAAAATTAGTGCCTACACTCCTTGTACACATTAATAATCTACTGTTTTCAATAAATTATGTTCAGTGGAAGAATATAAATCAAATAAACTCAGAATTCCAGGTGTTATTGAACAAAAGTAGATGCTACTAAGGTCAAGAAAGAGCTTCTCAATTTTTCTTATTTACAAGTATATGAATTTAGTTTGGAAATGTAAAAGCCTTAAGCTATCATGGAGAAACAATACCTTTATTGAGTTTAATGCTGTAATCAAATAATCATTTGAACATTCTAGTTCATAACTTTTCTGGACAGTGTTAATATTTTAGCGTTGTAGAAGCACATCATCTTGATACAGCCTAATACAATCAGAAAATCTGTACATTTGCTAATTTAATTTTTTTGAAACTTTTTAGTGTTTACACAGTACATTTTTATGAGTGTCTCTCTGGAAAAATATGCAGTCTCTCATTGCCTTAAGCAATATTGATATTAAAAATATGTATGACTGTATGAGTATATAATACCATCATTAATATTGTACATCATTAATCCAGCTTCCAAATAGCAAGAGAAGAAAAAAATTAAGCTTGTCATTACAATAGAACCTTTGTTTTTTCCTATCTAAATAATATAACCTTTTAACCAATATTTTTTATGATTTCAGAAAAAATACACCACCATAAATTATTTTTATCTTATCTTTTTCTATTATGAGTGCTGAAATTTATTAGACTATTTTCTTGACAATTACTAAAATTTGATCCATTTCTTTTCTTTTTCAACGAAATCAAAATAATGTATAGCTGATAGTAAGATGAAAAAGACCATACCAAAGGTAGGCAGATGGAATGAAAATTTAACAAGTGACTGTATGAAAAATAACTATGAAGATAAGTCTGGCACATGAAGATAAATCAATATTTATTTGACAAATACTTCATAATTAGAAATTTCTGGTAACCTTATATGAGGAATAGCTAAAAAAAGTAATGCTATGTCTGGTTACCTTTAAGCTGGTCTTTAACAACTTCTGTATACCGTTTGCATCCCCACAAACTCATTTGTGAGAGGCCTATTTTCAAATGCGATGTTATCTACACATATGACCTATGGGAAAACACATGGCATGGATGAACTCACGTGGCCTCAGCATTCCACTTTGGGTTAAAAACCTAATGGGATGAGTCTCTGAATACCTGTCTTCATTTACAGCACAGGGAGTCCATGCCAGAAGTGCACTTGCTAAATTTCACTAGGAATAAGATGCTATTTTTCTTTATTCCTTTTTTTACCTATTGAAACTAAAATACAGTTATATTATATCCCCTTCCAATACCCACCTCCAGTATTTTCCATGTGTCCCCCTTATTTTCTCTCTAATTCATGACTTCTATTTAAGTGTTTCATGCTCTACGATGTCATATCTTTAAGCCTCCAAAATTTTCCTAATTTGACATAGAATTCAGACATAAAATAATACATTATCTCAGTCATAATACATACTTTGATGTCAAATGTGAAACATTCATTCCTGCATTAGTTTTATTAAAGATCATCTACCCTCAAAAATGTTATATGATAAGAAATAGCTAAATTATTGTATTTAAAGACCATTCTTTCTTATAATTTTTCTATGCACTATATGAAGGTTACAACATTGCTTTATGCTTTATTTAAGGGATTTCCCCTTGTAGCAAGTTTCGATGGAGCCGTCTTTAGGCAAATTCTGAGATATCTAATAGAAATTATCCGTGTAAAGGTGGCTAATTTAAGCAGAAACCTCTATGTCTTAGAATGAAACTCAGAGGAGTCCTAATAGTCTGTGAAAACCCTGGGCTAGGTGGGAGCATGCATGAAACAGCGAACTCCACAGGAGCAGGAGCAGATCCAGACCAAGGACATTTACAGAAGCAGGACTGAGCCAGTGACCAAGGCAGGAGCAGGCCTCAGACAGCAAACTCCACAGGAGCAGGTAAAGGGTAGCAACCACTGAGGGAGTGGGCCAAAGTCAGAGACCTCTGTTGGTCGAGGTGTGAGTCTGGGATCTCTGACTGAGTAGACCTGAGCCAGGAATTCTGTGGGTCCAGGTGTACCCAAATCTGGGACCACTGATGATGATAATGGACTAAACTTCTGAAGCTGTAAGTGAGCCATCCCCATTAAATGTTTTTATTATAAGAGTTGCCATGGGAGAGAGCAGGGATACAAGGAACTTACCTAAACATAATAAAGGCAATATACAGCAAGCGAACAGCCAACACCAAACTAAATGGAGAGAAAATCACAGCCATACCACTGGAATCAGGAACAAGACAAGGTTGTCGACCCTCTCTGTAACTATTCAATATAGTTCTTGAGTTCCTAACTAGAGCAACAAGACAACATAAGGAAACCAAACAGATACAAATCAGAAAAGAAATTAAACTCTCACTATTTGCTGATGATATGATATTTTATCTAAGCAACACCAAAAATTCTACCAAGGAACTTCAACTCATAAACACTTTCAGTAATGTAGCAGGATAGAAGATTAAGTCAAAAAATCAGTGGTCTTCCTTTACACATTAGATAAATGGGCTGATCTAATGGGAGCTCACCAAGGCCAGCTGGACTGGGACTGGTGGAGCATGTGATGAAAGCAGACTCTCTGAATGTGGCTGACAATGAGGTCTGACTGAGAAGCCATGGACAATGGCACTTGGTTTTGATTCTACTGCATGTACTGGCTGTGTGGGAGCCTAGTCTGTTTGGATGTTCACCT
>LOEQ01009559.1:28687-38928 GCA_001685075.1 Bramus lutescens
TCCCCCTTGTTCTCCCTCGGTCTGTGAGCTTCAAGAGAGTCGGTCCGTGGCAGATAATGTATTAAGCCTCTGAACTGTAAGCAAACCACCACAATTAAATGGTTTCCTTTACAGGAGTTTCCACAGACATTGTATCTTTTCATAGCACTAAGAAAATTTTCATCCAGAGCATCATTTTCAAAGCTAATAATGTCAGAGAAATAGTGAATTAAATTTATTCCTTGTCCTGGATCTATTTGTCTTGAAGTATAGTCTAAGTTGATAGTCTGAGAATATCTCAGTAAAATATTCTTGCTGCTTCTCTGACCTAGGTTCTCAAAGCCCATGTTTCGTTGATTTCCATGAGGCCTGTGTTAGAAAGGTATAGAAACCAAATGAAGAGCTCCCTTAAAGACCTATGTGAAGGCAGCAATCAAGAGCTGGAGACCCCGGCACTGTGAGTTAACCACTCCTGTCCCCCAAGGCCCCACAGACCAGTGTCCCCAGTGCTTTCTTTACAACCAGTTCTTCTCCTGACAGAACTTCAGCAAGGTACGTATTTCTTAGGTCAGTTGAGTTCTGGGAAAAGCATCTCACTTTCCACATTTCCCTTCTTATCTGTGCATCTTTTCTCACACATCTTTGTTTCCCAAGCCATGTATTCTTTAAGATGAGCATGACTCTTACTACGGGGAGGGAGGCAGATTTTTACATGTTCAAACTTGAATCCCATTCTTTGGGCAATTTACTTATGCAATCTGCGGTTAAGTTGTTTGTGACTGGGTATTGCCAGTTTACTAACATTACCATAACAAAGTACTACAGTCTGCTTTAAGTGGCGGAAATTAAGTTTTTGACTGTTTTGGAGGCTGTGATCAAGGTGTCAGCTGAGTCAGTCTCCTCAGAGGCTTGTCTTCCGGACTTTAAAATGGACATACTTGTCTTGTGTCTTCTCAAGGTCTTTCCTCCCTGTATCTCTCTCTGTCTGGGTCATTTTTCATACAGGCTAGGGTGTCACCCATATGACTTCATCTTATTATTATAACTTTGAAGATATTATCTCCAAGCAAGTCATACTGAAAAATTAGCTTGAGACTTCATCCTATAAACCCAACAGACAGGTACAAGTCATCCTGTAGCCATGTGAATACACATATTACTGACTTCGGAGGTTGGTTAAGGTGATGATGAAATGATCAAAGTAGAATAAAGAGGGTCAGGTTTTGTCAATCATACAGTTCTCAAAGTGCCATCTCACTGCTGCTTCTATGACAGGATTTTGAAGTGTTATTTCGGTGAGAATTCAGTGTTAAATTATTCCCATATTGTTTCTTAGACATTTCTCCTCAGTTCTGAGATGCATTGCTAGCTACTTCATTTTATAAATGTGAAACTGAAGTCTTAGAGGGGTAATTGCATTCCTAAAGCAATGAATCTGGCGACTGTGGATCCTGCATTCAACCACAGCTATTGAATATTTCAATATCTCTATGGACATATTTAGGGTAGGTGAACAATAAATTCTCTGATTTGAAAACTATTTGGCCTGTCTATTTCTTCTGTAGAAATGATCCCACTTGACTCAATTTTCTACACCTAAAACATACCTAATATACCTCCTTTGATAATATATTCCTCGTCATATTTCATCCCTATGTGTGCTATGTTGTCTTTGTCTGGCTCCCTCTAAGCCATGGATGAGGCAACTGGGTCTCCCCAGCCATGTTAGCTCTGCTGGCAGGCTAAGTGGGATGTAGAAGCAGCGGCTTTGAAATGAGTCAGCGCTGTCTTTCAATTTGCTAGTCTTTTTCTGTTTTGTTTCTTCAAATGATATTACAGCAGGGTTTTTGCTTTGTTCTGTCCTAACAACCTAATATATTTTGTGTTGGGTTGACAGCCTGAATTGAAATAAATACCAGTTTTTATTTACTGACCCTCCATCCTCATTTTCTACTTTAACTATTTATTTTGCTAAATGTTTCCTACAGAAACATCACGGCACCCTCCTGAGAAGCGCTGTGCTACGTTCTCATGCAAGCTGCCTTTCTGGTAGTGTCAGAGGTACAGTGGAAGGGAGTGGGTTTTTTTTTCTTCTTCTGAAACTCATAGTTTCAACAACCAATCACATCCCAATCATCTGCCATTTGAGAAGTTGCTCCTCTCCTCTGTCACAGCATTCTTGCTTCAGTAGCAGCTACATAGCAAGGCCAATACAGTCTCTGCTGGCCACTGCCAAACAAAATGGAGGAATGAACTCTTCCTACAAGAACCGTCCCTCTCTGAGGTAAAGATGGTTGGAATGATGCTTGATGGGACATTCTGATCATAAACTGTAATGAGATGTTTTCAGAAACGGAACAGGCTAAAGGCAGAAATTAGTGACATTTACTCTTAGAAGTGGCAGCATCTAATGGAAACCCTCTCTGGCCCTATTGCCTCTCCTTGGACTATGTCCCACAACACCTCTGCCTACTTTTAGTTGCTTGGAAATGGGGCCCTGAAATGGATTTCTGTAGCTGGTGTAGTAAATTCCTGCAAAACTCATGTCATAAACATTAAACCTATCATGCACTATATTACAGATTAGAAATTAAGCATAGTCCTCACTGGATTTATGTCAAGACGCAGAATGGATTGTGTTCCTCTGTCTCTTCACTCTTACAGTGCCTAGAGACCACCTTCATTCCTTGGTCCTTATTATTTATCTTCAAAAACAGTGACATCACACTGACAATAGTCACTTTTAAACATGTGTGTTTAGACCAAGCCCAGCGACATAATCTAAAACAGTCTCCTTGGATATGGTTAGATTAGTACGTAATTGCACCTACAAACTTCATTCTCTCTATAAAGTAATGCAGTCATAGTTTCTGAGAAAGAAGAGGCAAATATCTTTGGAGTTATTATTTTGGCTAACAGAAGGAAGATAAGAGTAATAAATGGTTAAATTTAAGAGCATTTTACAAAAACTTCTGTTTGTATGTTTAAAAGATTTTATATATACTTCCACTCAGACTAGGCAAATATATTTCTAGAAAGTTCATTTCTTTACAGATTTACACATAAAAGTTCACAACTGCATTATTCATAAAATCTGAAAAGGATCATATGTACATTTGACAAGTGGATAGATGAACAAATGGTGACATGTCCACGGGTTACAGCAATTTCAGCACTAAAACATGGAACAAATAATGAAATACTTCAGAACACAGACTGTCTGGCCAGTAAGGCCTGGTGATCTTTTTGTTTCTAACACTGCTCCTCATAACAATGGAATTATAGGTATGCTTACCATAACTAACTTAACATAAAGTTCCAGGGATCTGAATTCAGTTCATTGTGTTGTGCAGTAAGAGCTGTTGTCACTAAGGAATCTCCCCAGGCAGCACATCACCTTTGAAAGATAAGACCAGACAATTAAGGCCAAGAGTCATGTAAGGACGATTCTTGAGCCTTACAAGTATCTTGCAAGGATGCCTAAGAAGGACATCAGTTTACGTTCTTCAGTTGTTCAAAGGGCAAGGTCATATGTAAGAACTAAAGCTGGGGTAATAGGGATGGAGGTGGGAAGAAACAGGAGTGTGGAGCGCTGTGTATGAAGGGATTAATTTAACACGAGGAAGGATCCACGAAGCAGGCTGTAGGAAAAATAAAAAGAATCATATCCTGCTTCTTACAACAGCTATGAAGGACATTGTGTGAGTCCCTCAATGGAATTGGCAGTTAGATACAAAGAAACTGAGCACTGGCTGTGGAGTAAGACGTTTCTCCCTTTGTCAAATGAGCCACGGGCCACCCCTAGTCTGTATCATTACTAAGACCATTCTTGTACCATGTGAGTGACGAGTCTGAGAAGATTTCCAGTGGTTTCTTCCATTTAAGATGAGGATTATGAATGCAGCTTTTTTCATGCAATGTGTATGTGCTCAGGTGGCACAGTGTCCTCCCTGCTGGCACAAAGTCCCAAGACCTGTTCAAGGGTCTGGCATACTGCAGTGTGAGAGAAAAATGTGCTTTTCTTGTTCTGGAGACTGTATTCAAAGGAAAACTAATTTCTCTGTATTATTATTGCTGTATGAGCAATGAATCAGCTCTAGTCCCATTCCTGGATCTTCTGTTATCAGTAGATTTTGTCACAGTCCATGGCTTGAGACTATCCCAGTGTAATGTTCTTTCCTATCCCTATAATGCAGTATTTTAGGATCCAGGAGATACCAGCATCCAACCTTCCATTACAACTGTTTCACAAGTTTTGGAGATCAGTATTCTGCAGAGCTTTCGAAGATGGTAACAATAGGATTTGTCCTAATTTTGAAAGCTGGAAAGGGAGCAATGCAGTGTGAGTTCTGAAGATTAAGCAGGAATAGACTCTGCAAGGCTGAAAGGGAAGATTATTCAACAGAAAGGTCCATCAGCAGAGTCACTGCATCAGACCAATAGCAGGAGAACTTTAAGCAGTAAATCAAGCATCTATTTATATATCAGAAGGATCTGGAGCAACAACTGACAATTATAGATTTTTCAGAAAATATAGAGTGATTATGTGGTTATCATTCAACCATCTCAGCTCCATTTCCACGGACTTGTTAGGTCTTCATTAACTTTCCTTATGATGATTTTAGGTTTGTCTTTCTTTAGCAAGAATTCCAAATACTGAGAGATCAGTACATCCCAACCTGCACTTATCCCTAGCACATAATTTGGTAACATTGGCATAAATTAAATCACAATGAATATCTATTCACACACACACACACGAACCTTTCCTTACATAGCTCCTTTTCAGAACCCAGAGTCCACTAAGGAAAACAGCTTCTTTTCCCCTGACACTATTCTTACATATTTTTTCTTCCTGATTCTCAGTTAATGATATATCACCATCGGGATATAATTGGGAGAAATATCATGTATATACATGCATATTTTTGATCCAGTGAAACATCCTTCCATTTTTAAACTTTTCTGAACCAGTATGCTTAGAACCAAACATATCTTCTTTTCAAGGGGACTTAGATATGAGAAGTGTGGAAAATTTAAATAGACATGAACCAGAAGTCAGAAAATATGTTCTTGGAAGAGAATCTTGAAGATCTAACTACTTGAAGACATGTTTGAGCCTACTTTTGTTCCCTCCTCACTTCTTCCTTCCTCTCGACAAAGTCATCTTCCAGGAATTATACTCAGTAGCAGGCGTGTGAAGTTAGCAGGATATCACCCCTAATCTAAAGAACCTTGTGAAGAACCAGGATAGGAAAAAATTATAAAAAAAAAATGCAGCCGCAATGCTTAGCAATCATTTCACAGAAGAGAAGAACTGGTTCTTTTTTCTATAAGGGCCAGAACAGCTTTTGTAGATAGATCTCCTCTGGTTAAAGGATGGGAGAATGTGTAAGAGGTAAAGAAGGAGACTTAGGAGAAGGCCTTTGAAAAGGTACAGCTGTCCCGATTCAACATGGTCTATTCAGAGAAGTATAAAATGTTCAACTAAGCGGAAATCCAAACTACTGGAAGGAATTTAGAACATTGATTTGATTTTTCATGCATGAAAACACTTCTGAAAGGCTTCATGTGCTGCATAAAGAATATTAAACCAGGGCATACAGGCGGCAGTGTGAATCACAGCCAATAGATGAGCTTCAAGTCTGGGAGACCAGTAATGAAAGTTTTATGTTATTTTCTGGGAAGTGAATAGTGAAAGTTTACACTATATCGGAAAGAGTGAGGGAAGAAAGAAATCGAAATTGATGAACACCTTTTCTCTGGGAATTAGGGCATTAGCTATCAACCTGCTCAAATGTTTTAGCTAGGGAAGTCTGCCCCCCTCCTTGTCAGGCACACAATGTCTTAGTGCAGCCATATCCAGTGATGTGTGTATGTTGAAAGTGGGCATGAATTCTGCCTTCTTCACATTAGAATTATTCCAGATGCTATTCAGCTTCAGACTTCTTGAAGAGCCAGAAATGTCCTTTGCTGAAGCAAGTCCAGTTCCTTTTCTGTTCAAACATATACTTTGCCATTTACCCATGTAGACTGCCATGGTATTTCCAGCAACTAGTTACCTTCCTCTAAGAATTTAACTTACGACATTGTGAGACAGAGAACTAATAGTTTTGGAAACTTATGTAATACAAAAGGGGAACCCAGAATCATCGTTACAATCATTGGGATGGAAATGCAGGATGAGGTTGGTGTAGATGAGAAGGCAACAAATCCATGAATTAATTCCTTGATGTTGAGTGGCCTGTGAGGAAGCCAGCATGCATTATTCACTGGATGGCTGATTTTGTCACCCAGAAGTGTAAAAAGATGTGATGACTAATGATGAAAAAACTTGAAGGGAACATGTAACAGTCAGAAAATAATTAAATGGAATGGTTAGTAGCTTCTGAGAGAATTTCAGTTATATATGAAACTACTGTTGAAGCTTGCTTAGAAAGCAAGAAAAAAATCCATGAGAATGTTCTTTTATAAAGAGATCAATTCAATCATTCAGAGTATACAAGGGAGACTGGAGAAAAGAGTGGCATTCATTTCAGATGAAAACAGGTAGAAAACACAACCAGTTGGGTCCTCTCTCTCTGAACAAAATCCAGTCAATTCTTTTGCTGGAGTGATTGAAGTTTGTGGGGAAAGACGACAAAGCACTTGCTGAAGCTTTTGACTTGATTCTGAGGCACACTTCCACTTTATTCTCTGGAAGTCCTTAATCAAATACTGTTGTACCTGAGTCTCATTGGCTTCTAGAAGAAACCCTGCTACAGGGAAACCATGGGGCTAATCCAGTGACAATACTGAAAGAGGTATCTCTATACTCCTACTTATTCCCATGATAGGCAGGTGTATGATATTTTTAATTCAGCAAATGCAGATAACAACAAAAATCTAGCTTCTCTTATATTGTTCTTGTTGTACCTCAAAGTGTGGGGCCCTAGATGAATAATTATTTTTGTAGAGCAAACTCGCAAATGTCTAACTTCTGAGCCAGGTACAGTGATTATTAAACTGATTTATAGGTAAAATCTAAAAATCAAGACAGTTTGTTCTTAATATACAGACAAGCAGGCATAGAGCTTGAGTGTGGGGTTGAGCTTAGAGGACCTGAGATGGAGAAGTGGAGCACTGGATATGGAGGCTGTTAGGGAGAACATAGGGTAGTGAGGAGCATTGCAATGTACATGGCAGCAGTAGGAAGAAACTATGAAAAATCACAGTATATTTGAGCTGATTAAGAAAAATCATTAAACTATTCAGATGAGGAAAGCAGAACAGTGCCTTTCTCATCACTGGAGAGACTTCTTCCTAAAGTAAATGGGAACAACTACAGAGGCCCACAGCAGACATTGTGTACAATGAAAGACCTTGGAATACTCAGGCCCAAATGGGATGTCCTCCGTCAAGTCCCTTCCCAAAGGGCTCAGGGAACTCTATGGAAGAGAAGATAGACAGAGAGTAAGAGCTAGAGAGGATGGAGGACACCAAGAAAACAAGGCTGTTTAAATCAGCATAGTCAAGGCACATAGGAGCTCACAGAGACTGAGGCAACATGCACAGGACCGGCATGGTTCTGCACAAGGTCCTTTGTTTATTTATTACAGTTTCCAGTTTAGTGTTTTCAGATTTGGTCTGAAATCAGGGGATTCCAGAGTTGGTCTCTGTTTCATGTGTTTCTGTTGGGCTCTTTTCCTTCTGTTTGCTTGTCTTGTTCAATTCCAATGTGTTGGCTTTTTTAA
Organism: Bramus lutescens; assembly: GCA_001685075.1. Lineage (NCBI taxonomy): Eukaryota > Metazoa > Chordata > Mammalia > Rodentia > Cricetidae > Bramus > Bramus lutescens. Next base: position 36,400 of record LOEQ01009559.1, read on the forward strand.
AAAGATATTTTATTTTATTATTAAAAATTATTAAATATTGTTAAATATTTGAGTTAATTATTCTGAAAGACTATTGTTGGATCACCCTTCTTTTTCCTGGGACCTCACTATAGAATTTACCTTCTTACAGAAAGGAAACAATGGGGTTTCAGAATCACAGTGTTGTCTGCAGACACCCAAAGTCACACTTAAATGTGACTCATTGAATTAAGACTATCCAAAATCCTAAGTATCCCACATCTTACATTAAGGCAAGCTTCTGAACTCTGAGAAAATTACTGACCCATCTGCCTATCTTTTGTGTAGTTAGCAGGTGGCCCAGAATCACTGTGCAAATAAGTGCAAGCACCAATGCAAAGGGATGTCTGCTTACGACAGGCATTGTTTAGAGACAAAACATTTATCTTGCTCCTACTGAGAAAGATAAGCATCCTTTGTACTCATCAAAGATGCCTCCTTTGTGAATGCTATTGGTATGAAGGAACTAGGAGATCAGACACAGTCCTTCTCCTGGATCTTGTCAATGCCAATACATTCAGACATTTTTCTTAATATGAGAACATTCGAGAGTAGAGCTTTTACCTGCCTTTCTGATCTTGTTCTTTGGGATTTGAGTAATATCAGAATTCATAGGCCCTTTTGGAAAAATAAGAAAGAAATGAAAATAGAGCTGAAGAAGGTCTGTATTCTGTGGTCTAAGGAAAAGGCCTAATCCCAGTCTGAAAAGTTCAAAGATTTCTCCATTTATTTTCCAAACTTACTTGTTCCCAAGAAACAAAAAACCCCGCACAGACTGAGTAGTATGGATCCCATGGCAAGGATGAGATAAAGAGTCAGGATGAAGGTGTTTCCAGCTCTAAATGTTTGGGGAGTTAGGACATGAAAACAAGAAAGGGAAAATATTAACACTCAAGGTAGATCCCTCCTCTTTACTAGGTCTGAGAGGCAGTTGCAGATACAACTATACAACAGAAAACTTTTACACCTATGCTTGACTCATAAAGAAGAAGACCTTTTGGCTTGCATCTCACAAATGCTCTCGGTTGCCACAGAGGCTTATCCACTTCATTCTTTCCTCTTTGTTTTTCATAAATAGTTAGCAGAGAGTTGTTTTTCTTCATCTTCCCAAGGCCTGTTTCTTTACTCATGACAACACCACACTCTTCACATTCAGAATGTACAGAATCCTCTACCATTAGAGAAAATTGACTCTCCTTCCCTCAGCATCAATCAGATTCCAAAGCTCCTCAGCTAGCAGTGGGGCTTCTTGCCCACATCCCCCCTTCCATGTTGACTTTGACTGGTTTGATCTTGTGTATACTGTCACAATTCTTATGAGTTCGTATGAGCTTTTACCCTCTTGTGTCTAGAAAACACTGTTTCCTTGAAGTGTCTACCCCTTCTGGCTCGAACATTTTTTCTGATCTACCTTCTAAGAAGATCCCTGAACGTTGAGAGAAGGGGTACAACATTCTCAAATAAATAATAAAAATATCACTTTTAATAAGTCATCATGGCTCAACTATGTTCATAGAAGTATTGCTTGTTATAGCCAGAATCTGGAAACAACCTGAATGCTCCTCAACCAAACAATGGATAAGGAAAACGTGGTATATTTACACAATGGTGTACTACACAGCAGAAAAAAAGAATGATATCTTGAATTTCAAGAAAATGGATGGAGTTAGAAAACATCATTTTGAGTGAGGTAAACCAGAACCAGAAAGACAATTATCACATGTACTCACTCATAAGTGGTTTTAAAACACAAAGCAAAGAAAACCAGCCTACAAACCACAATACCAGACAACTTAGAGAACAATGAGGACCCTAAGAGAGACATACATGGATCTAATCTACATGGGAAGTAGAAAAAGCCAAGATCTCCTTAGTAAATTGGGAGCATGGGAACTATGGGAGGGGGTTGAAGGGGAGGGGAGAGGCAGGGAGAGGAACATAGAAAAAATATTTGGCTCAATAAAGTCAATAAAAATATAAAGCCATCATGACAAAATGTCTAATTATAATATATAAATAACTGAAGTTACTGAGGTATTTAGGTATATCCATAGTAAAGTCTGTGTGGATCTAGGCTAGAAGAATACCTTCAAATTTCACTGTCATGTTAGGAAACTGTAACTTTTCTCTCTATTTTTCAAAGTCAAGTCTAACCCATGTCTAGGTGAATTTTGTAAATGGAATCTGTTCTCTAAAATTTGAGGCTTTCATCTGTGAAAATTCAGTGACTGAATTACATACTGACTGTTCCCAAATTTCCCATTCTTTCATGACTCTTGCAGCTTTAGTCAATATTTTCTAGGTGGAGATAGGTCCTGGAAATGTAGGTTCATTGCAAGAAATGATTTTGTATTTCTAAGAAATGCTTAATATATTCACTCATGTTTTCAGGTAGAAAATAATCTACTAATAAATCATTTTTTTGGATTTTCGAGACAGGGTTTTTCTGTAGGTTTTTTTGGTGCCTGTCCTGGAACCAGCTCTTGTAGACCAGGCTGGCCTCGAACTCAC